>JAZHYW010046154.1:0-26131 GCA_037355805.1 Ixodes ricinus | reverse complement strand
AAACGAGATGATAAACATCATTTACTTGGAGCAAGCACGTTCCGAGAAAGCAGGTTCGACCGGATGACCGAGACGTCGGGAGCGAGAAATTGACACCGTTGGTGGAAGGAGACTCGAAATGGAAGCGGGACATAGAAGCAGTACTTCAGGAGAGCCCGGTATCTCAAAATACACACTGCTTAATTACATGTCTACAGTGGCAACGTCAACATCACAGTGCACATATCGAAGGAGCTCGTTGCGCCTTTTTAAGATGATCTCGCACCAGAACTTCTGCGAAAATATGAACTTTTTGAGAATCCAGATGGCCCTGGGGTGCTGCCATTGTTAGGCCTTTTACTCTAATCTTCCTCTGATTTCGGAAAAGAGTTCCTTTCAACGAAAAAAAAAACCAGCTTCGACTTTTGTTTAGATACAATTTCGCAGTGCAAACGCTTACGAGCATAATTCCCAATCTGCTCACCATGTGGTGCCCCCAGACAGTCTCTAAATCGCCGGTTTTTTAGCTTTCCGCATTTGCAGACAAGTACATGCGCCAAGGAAGCGTGATTCCCCGATGCCATCAAGATTCGGGAGAAGTGCACGCTGACCTTGTAGGAGGGATAAACGCATTCATCGGGTCCGCCAGTAAGTCGAGACGAGTTGGTTTCTTCAACGGCCCTTTGCACAGTCTGTCCGGACGACGCGGAGCCGCTAGGATAATCCATAACTTGTTGGGAATTTCCCCTCCGATGGAAACTCAAGCCGCCTCCTTCCGGATCATTTGCTTAGGTGGCACGAGCTGACAGAGCGAATTCCAAATACTTCCCGGCAAAATCCCTTGGGCGCCGCCGGCTAGTGTATGCCTTGCCCAGTGGCGGCTCTTCCAGGGGGGGGGGGCAAAACACATGTCTTGCCCCCCCACTCTGAGAACTGGGGGCAAGCGCCCCCTTGCCCCCCCGGTTGGTACGCCCATGGGCAACACCCTTGGAATGTTGCAAATTCACGTAAGAACATTCTATCAACGTTGTCAGAATGTGGCGCAGGCACTTATCGCTACATTCGGGGTATGTTTTCTGAGGAACATTCTTAGAACGTTTTGAGAATGACAGAGAACATTACCTGGGTATTGAATCAACATTCAAATATCCTAATAATGTTCTAAGAACGTTCTCAGAACATCAAACGAACTTCTGTAACTTTCTTGAAATGTTGCAAATTTATGCAGGGACATCCTTTAAATCTCCTCAGAACGTGGGTACATCGCTACGTTCAAGGAACATTCCCTGAGGACTCTTTACAGATTCCACAAGTAGGGCTCACTTAGGCTACAGCCCCAATGAGCCGCACTATATATATGGATGTTAAAAAGCTCCTAAAAGGAAGATATTTTTAATCGAAACAAGTTTTAGAAGGCGCAAGCACAAGCTAGCAGCTTTTCCAGCACACCAGCCTGAGCACGTACTAATGACAGTTTAGGGTCATTCCATGCCAAACGTCCCAGGCGTTCCACTCGACCACCTTCAATTTCTAAAAAAAATTTATTGCCTTTTGCTGCATTGTACGTAGCCATGCCCTAAAATATTTTTGGCGAAGAAATTTTTTGATGGCGTGAGCGCGGTTTTTACTTTTAAAAATAGCGTGAAACTAGTTATCACTCTATAATTTATGAAAAATCAACTTTTTAATGAAACACCCAACAATATTTTGTTCTTAAATCTGCACGGCTTTCGACTTGCAATGTGGTTAGGCTTGTGCAGTTTTGTCTAATTTAAATATTTTTGTAAAAAACACAATTGTTTTGGAAAATTTTAACAGTTTTGTTATTTTAATAAAAATATGTAATTGCTTCGGGGACTTTATAGAACTTTTCACCGGCTGTCCTGCAGGTATATAATCTTTAAAAAATTTTTTAAACCGCTCAATTAAATATTTCGCAGTAAAAAAATCCTGAAGTTGCCAAAACGTGCTTTTGGACGCATAAACAGCCGTTTATTTCAACCTGAGGTGGTCTAAGTAAAAATAGAAAACATGATGGGTTTGGAAGAACAATCGATTGTCTTTTGATTCTGAAAGTTTAATCAAAGTAATTTTGTTTAAAGCGAGAAAACAATTTTTGAAGTTGAACTCTCGCAGCACAACCCGGCGTCGCTTCTTAACGCCTCTTCGCCGCACAGCACGCCACCTGCGACGATAGCTGACACGATTAGGTCCAAAGAAAGAACGGAGTTTACTGCCGCTTCCCGTTGACCGTCTTTTCAGCTGCAAGGGAAGAAACGGCGGGCATCGTGTTGATAATCGGAGGTGCCGCCAGTGCGTAGCCATTACAGGCCCGTTGTGCCCTTTGTATCCGAGGGCGGCTCCACACGCTCCGAAACGCGATGCCTAATCGACGGGCGGCATCAGCTGACGGCAGAAAACTCCGTTCTTTCTTTGGACCTAATTGTGTCAGGTATCGTCGCCGGTGGCGTGCTGTGCGGCGAAGAGGCGTTAAGAAGCGACGCCGGGTTGTGGTGCGAGAGTTCAACTTAAAAAATTGCTTTCTCGCTTTAAACAAAACTGACTTTGATTAAACTTTCAGAATCAAAAGAAAATCGATTGCTCTTCCAAACCCACCATATTTTTTATTTTTACTTGGACCACCTCAAGGTGAAATAAACGGCTGTTTATGTGTCAAAACGCACTTTTTGGCAACTTCAGGATTTTGTTTTTACTGTGAGATATTTAATTGAGCGGTTTCAACATTTTTTTATAGATGATATACCTGCAGGCCAGCTGGTAAAAAGTCCTATTAAGTCCCCGGAGCAATTATATATTTTTTAATAAAATAACAAACTTGTTAAAATTAAAAAAAGTGTTTGTAAAATATATTTAAATTAGACAAAACTGCACAAACCCAACCCCATTGCTAGTCGAAAGCCGTGCAGATTTAAGAAAAAAATATTCTTCGGTGTTTCACAAAAAGAGTTGATTTTGCATAAATTATGGAGATACCTAGTTTCACGCTATTCTTAAAAGTTAAAACCGCGCCTACGCCATCAAAGAAGTTTCTCGTCCAAATTATTTTAGGGCTAGGCTACGGACAATGCGGCGAAAGGCCATGAATCTTTTTTTTAGAAATCGAAGGTGGTCGAGCGCAACGTCTGGGACGTTTGACATGGAATGACCCTTTACTGCAACCTGTCACTTGTCAACTTCTTTCATTCAAAATAAGCTGTATACATAACCAATACCGATCACTCACTCCGAGCTTAAGAACACATACGCATGGGACATTCAAATGGGAAATACCTTTTTCAAAGATTTAAATCCCAGATACTAAAAATCTGGTCCATTCAAAACTGCCCCTCTACATACGCAGTGAGTACCAAGTTTATTATCAAGGTTTGAAAACCATTGCTTTTCTCCTACACCTTACATCACATTCCCCGGTAGACTCGTATCAGATAAAACTGATCCCTTATGCTAAGTTTCCACAAACTGCACTTAATTTGCATATTTTTGGCACAAAGCGGCGTATATACCAACTCATGTTTACAAACAACCCGAGCGCCCCTAGCAGACGCCACCTGCGCCGCGCATGCGCGATGGAATGTGAGCAACAAGCTCGCCGTCGCCCATAAACAAACCATTGAAATGCGATGTTGTCGGCGTCCTTGTGAGACCCCCTGCCCTTTTTCGCGTTCCGATTGTTGATTCCACGTCTTTATGGCAATGTCTACTACTTGAGCGGCCTCAGCGAAATTACCGAGGCTCGTTACACTGCAAAACTTTGCGTGACTAATGTGGCATGCGGCGATTCATTCCGCGTGGACGCCGCAGAATGTACGCTAAAGCCTGATCCGCATGATGACATTTCGCTCTCAACTTTCAGTCGCGACGTCGCTCGGGCTGCAAAAGCGTGAACCGTAGCTGAGATGGTCGAAGTCGATACTGAAAATCGCAAGCAGAATCGCACCAAGTGAATTAGTCATAACAGGTCGGTGTTGGCCACTGGTAAGAATGATCAACATCTCCTTGTATCTACTGTTTACATCGAGCCTGCTTACCAACCTTCAAACTTAAGCCTTTTGAGGCCTGCACTTACTTCTTATCAAGTACCGGGCCAACATTTGGTCTACGGGCCGGTGTCGTCTACGAGAGCAGACGACAAGCAGAAACGTTTGAGAGAGCAGACGACAGCTGAACGATGAGGCGGCCGTTTGAATGTGATGACGCACTGAACGTAGTCCGCAGGTGGTCCGCACAACTTGATGGTTTTCCGGCGTTCATGTTGGAACAAAACAAATAAATCTGATGACCACAAATATCCGTAAAGTAAACCCAATGTACTTCCCGCCCAAAAAATCGTGGTCCGACGGCGTCTGGTTTTCCCTTTTCACGGCACATATCCGCGTTTTATATAGGACGAACCGAGCACATGAAAACTGACCTTCAAACCTTTCTCGACTCTTTTAATACAGCCCCAGTCGCGGCGTTTTGACGAGAAGGCAGGTTTTTGTCTGGTTCCTTTCAAAACAACGCAGGAATACACGTCTCGGATGGGGACATCCGCCCCCTGCCCCAACCGGAAGTGCGCCCGACGCGCCACCACCGCGCCGTGACGTAACCGAGTTGAGTACGTGTATAGTGGATGGTGTTTCGAACCACAGGTTGCGTAAGAGCTCCGTAAAGTTGGTTTCACCTGCAAAATTCTAGGAACGTTCGCAAGTGGACGTTCCAAGAATGTTGCGCATATGAATGTTCGAAGGGTAACGTTCCGAGAATATTGTGCATGCGAATGTTCGCATACGAACCTTCCTAGAACGTACCGAATGGTGTTTTAATATTCCTTCAACATTCAGAACATCCAGGGAATGTTTGCACAACATTGGGTGCTACTCGGGTACAGGTGGCCTTCGCTGCCGCTGAAGCTGTCAACTGCACAACATTTATTAAACAACGCGCGCGACGTGCTCGACGAACGAAACCGAAAATATGAGGAGGGAGGGCGGAACCTTTCTCCCGCCTGCCTGAAGGAGGGGCAAAACGTCTCGTTCCTCCCTTCTTCTCGTGTCCGCTTAAGGGCGCGTCAGTAGAAAGGAGGAAAACGCGCCGTTGCTACCTTTTTCCTCCTTTTTTTCCCTTAGAGTGCAATATGAATGTGCCTGAAACGTGCCTCCGACTTGTGTGTTTACCGTGTCCAAAGAGTGGTCCCTCGATTTCTGCCTGGTGACGTCATAGAACTGTCATGCTGTCGCCGGTCGCGATCCTGGCGGCGTCCCAGCAGCGGTGGTGGATATGGCAGAGGCCTGTTTCTGCTGCAGGTCGCTCTCCACTGTGACAGTCCACAGGAGCTTCGGCAGCGCCAGGAGGTGGGACCCAGCGACGACACTCACGTCTGCTCCCACTTTTCGCCAGCATTTCCAAGACCGATCGCCAGGATCGCGACATATCCGACAGCATGGCACTCCGGATTCTGGGCGTCAATTCTTGGCACTTCGGGACTACTTTCATCAATGTATGGGACGGATAAGACGCTAACACACCTGTCAGAGACAGAGACGCGCACCAGGCACCAGTCTTGTACATGTTACGCGAAGAAAGTTATGATGCCGCTTCTGAAGGAATCGCTCGTTCTGGGGTCACCATTAATCCTGATGATTCATTATAGGAAACTAGGAGGGGTGGTGGCCCGCAGTGCACGCGCCATAATGTATCTGTGCTTTTTACTAACATTCGTAGTGTTATGAACAAAAGACAAGAACTTCATTCTGTCATTGATTCTTGTGAAGCGGATATTGTTGTTTTAACTGAGACTTGGTTATCTGCAATGGTTCGGGACAACGAAATTTTTTATGGTTCCAAGCGTTTCAACGTGTACCGATGTGACAGAGAGGCTAGAAGTGGAGGTGGTGTACTTATTGCCATTACCGAAGCTCTTATTTCGTTCAGTGTAAATGTACCATGTGACCTGGAAATTGCTTGGGTGTGTGTAGTGATGAATTTTAAAAGATGCATTCTTGGTATTTGCTACCGTCCTCCTCAGTGTAGCTCCAGCTTCGTAAACAAGTTACATGATGCTATCCATCTTGTAATAACGCGTTTTCCTGACTCTCCAATTTTTCTTTTCGGCGATTTCAATTTCCCTAATATCGTGTGGTTAGACCATTACCCTGTTCCAAGCCTATCCTCATCTCAGTGCAGCGAGTTTGTAAACATGTGTTCAGACTTCAACCTTCGTCAACTGGTTAACCAGCCTACTAGAGTTACTGCGAGCAGTTCAAGTATACTGGACTTAGTCCTTACCACTTGCCCCGACCTTGTCTCGCCAATTTCTTATTTGTCCGGCCTTAGTGACCATTCAGTATTGCACTTTTATTTCAAAGTTCAATGAATCAAACCTGTTAAAAACGCAAAGCTAATAAGAGATTATAGTAAGGCCAATTTCGCAGCTATTAACGAACAACTTTGTGTATTTATGGATTCCTTTTTGCTGACTTTCGACCAACGCACGGTCCAAAACAACTGGAATTTGTTTAAAGAAATCGTACACAGACTTACAAATACGTACATTCCATGTCGTGTCATAAAATATGTCGTACAGTCACCATGGTATAACGTTACTCTAAATAGACTTGCCAATAAAAAGAAGCGTTTGTTCCGTGCGGCAAAAGGCTCAACAAGCGAAAGTCGTTGGGCATCATATAAACTAGCCGAACAGAGTTATAACAATGCTGTTAGAGATGCTAAGTTTACCTTTTTCACTACAACGTTACCGTCAATGTTAATGAACAATCCCAAACAGTTTTGGAATGTCGTAAATCAGAAAGAAGGTTATTTTGTATCGCTAACGGATGGGGATGGAGAGTTGGTGCCAAGAGATGATTGTGCGAATTTACTGAACGATACATTTTCAAGGGCTTTTTCCGCCGTTGGAGACTGTCCCAACCCGGAATTTCAATCACCGAACTTTTTCCCAATGTTTCCAATATCAATTGATCCTGCAGGTATAATTAAACTAATCGATTCCCTTAAATTGTCCTCATCCACTGGTGTTGATGAAATTAATTCTAAATTTTTGAAGAGCACTAAGGAATACTCATCTATCATTTTGGCTAAAATTTTTCAGCAATCCTTAGAGGAATCATGTCTGCCTGATGATTGGACAGTGGGGAGGGTGGTTCCTCTACACAAGGGCGGGAGTAAGCATTCACCCAACAACTTTCGTCCAATATCTTTAACAAGCGTTCCTTGCAAAATTTTCGAACACGTCATCTACTCCCACCTTGCGAACTTTCTTGATTCTAATGCATTTTTCAGTCTGTACCAACATGGCTTTCGTAAAACATTTTCCTGTGAAACGCAACTTCTATCTTTCACTCATAATCTGCATTCCATTCTTGACCGCGGGTCCCAGGCGGACTGCGTATTCCTCGATTTCTCGAAAGCTTTCGATAAGGTCAGTCACCAATTATTGCTTTTTAAGCTGAGTAAACTTAATATTGACTTAAGCGTTCTTCAGTGGATTCAACATTTTCTGTCTCATCGCTCACAGTTCGTAACTGTTAATGGCTCTAATTCCCATTTAACCCCAGTTAACTCTGGTGTTCCGCAAGGTTCGGTTTTAGGACCATTACTCTTTCTTATTTACATCAACGATCTGCCAGCCATCATTTCATCCTCTGTGTGTTTATTTGCAGATGATTGCGTTATTTACCGAGAAATTTCTACCGACAGTGACACAACCTTATTGCAGTCAGATCTTATCTCAATATCTAACTGGTGCCGCACATGGCTAATGGAACTAAACATCACCAAGTGCAAGTCAATGCGTGTGTCCCGTCGTAATGCCGTTTGTCCTACTTACTACCTTAATAGCGCTCCACTGGAGCCCGTGCACTGTTATAAATACCTTGGCATCCACATAACATCTGATCTTTCATGGAATATTCATATTGAACATGTTATTAACAATGCTAACCGCATGCTAGGCTTTTTAAGAAGGAATTTTAGTTCTGTGCCGTCATCTCTCAAACTTCTTCTTTATAAATCACTTGTTAGATCGAAGCTGGAGTACGCAGCCTCCGTTTGGGACCCCGGGATGGAATACCTCGTTCAATCATTGGAGGCCGTCCAGAACAAATCCGCACGTTTCATACTTTCCAACTACCACCGTACTTCTAGTGTAACCTCCATGAAACTATCGTTATCATTACCCACTCTTGCTTTACGTAGACAATATTCTCGTCATTCCCTTTTTCACAAAATTTATCATAATCCGGCCATGCGTCACAATCTACTAACCCCTCCGTACTATATTTCACGTCGTTTAGATCATAAGAACAAAGTGGGCGTCTTTCCATGCAATACTAATGCATTTTTTTATTCATTCATTCCGCGCACTTCTGTAGAATGGAACCACCTTCCTCATGACATTGCCACCATTGATGACCTTTGCATTTTTAAAGATGCTCTATATAACTTGTTATTTTTTTGATATATGACTGTGCTTATTTTGCCTTTTGTTACTCCTTTGTATTTTCCACTCCCCTCTGTAATGTCTTCGGACCTTGAGGGTAAATGAATAAATAAATAAATAAATAAATTACAATTACAATTACTCTTGCTTAAATAGTATTCCATTAGGTTACTTGATTACTCAAAACGAAAAGTGATTGGCCGTAACTTGAGGAAGTAATTGTTGGGTCTTTCGTATGCTGACCATTATCCGATTATAGAACCACCGAATTATGTACTCCAAAATATAATCGATTACAAGTAATTTGATGACTTGTAAAGATTACCGTACAGGCCAGCCAGGCACCATGCTAATACCACTCACTGAAGAGGTTGCGCGTGAATGGTCCCTTTTCGATTCGTTCAATTTCTACACCTTTTAACAAGACAACAAGGACAGCCCTTTTTATCGCCGATTTGAGAAACTTTCCCCACTGTTGCATGCTCACAGACACCTTTTCTTCATGGCCTGTTGGTTGCGCTTAAGCCTAATACGAGGTTTGCGAATAACGTGTATTTGACATGACTGGCAGCGGTGCTAATTTGTCCGCTTTTGACGAGACCTTTGACAATGTTTTCTATCTACTGAGTGTGAGGCTTGCCACCACGAAGGACTCATGTCGTTTCGCCGAAACATGTTTCGCGGACAAATATTGACACACGTTTCGTCGACACGGAAACGTTTCGTGCACTCGCGACGTCTCGTGCCCCGTCTCACGACGTAAGGTCGACAACGTTTTTTTCTTCTAATATTTACCAAGTGAATTAGGCTTTTTACTAGTTTTACTTTGCTCGCTGCATGGTAGTATACCGGAACTATTGTGAGCCACCTATAGACGGCCCCGGCTAGGCTCTACGCGCGGTAACCCCTCGCTCTGCTCCACTCCCACTCCGCTCCGCTCCGCTAAGAGCAAATGAATTAAAATCACAGGCCTCAGTTTGCACTACATCTCGTCGGAACCGCCATGGTTTTAGGCAACCTAGGCTGTCATCTGGATGCCAGCGGCCGAGGCAATGTGCACGTAAAGACGCTTTCGACAAAACGTCGCAGGATGTGT
The DNA here is from genome assembly GCA_037355805.1 of Ixodes ricinus. Lineage (NCBI taxonomy): Eukaryota > Metazoa > Arthropoda > Arachnida > Ixodida > Ixodidae > Ixodes > Ixodes ricinus. Next base: position 16,595 of record JAZHYW010046154.1, on the reverse strand, counting down.
CGATAAAGGGAACTCGGATGCCTTTCGATGGAACGATATGTCGACGAAACGTCGCGGTGTCGACGGAATGATATGTCGATGAAACGTCGCTCGTCAAATTGACTGCCACCGCATCACGGACCTGATGGCCATGCCATGTTTACGACACGTGGCATCGTGAATTTCAAGGGAAGGAAGCAGGATAAGTTTCATTGAGCACTGCGATAAGATACGAACCAGTCTCATGGAACGCACTGACAACCCTGTCTCTTATACTTGTTCCCTTGGTGTATTTTTGTTGACCGAAAAAAAAAGGAGCAAAGGAGCAACCATTGTTCCGCACTTTCTCCACCGCGGGTCCACCGCATGTGTCCCCGCACTCGCCGCCGGTGAGATAACGATGCAGGTAAACAACTGATATAGTTTTCGGTCGGTGAAACCGGTCTGAACCCCCCGAGGAGCGATCCATTCACTCCCAGCTCGCGTTAATCGTATCCAATCGCGATCGTTGCTCAATCCTAGACAATTATATATACGCGAAAGAAAAAAAAGAAAAAGAAAAAGAAACGCATCAACCGGAGAAATCGATAAGGGCTGGTATACGCCATGGTCTTGAGTCACGCCGTATCGGCCAGCGGAAGTTTGGGGGATAACAAGACCCTGCCGACGAGTAGCAGCGACTCTGATCGCATACACACAGTGAACAGTTTCCCCCGATCGCTGACGGACGTTGTGGTTTTGTTTTCTTCCCGCTCCCGAATGGTCGTGTTTTCATTTTAGTACGAAGCTCGTTTTATTTTGAGATCGAGGCATATTCCTACCCCCATATACTCTCGGAAAATGGTGAGTTTTCTAACATCGTATATCTATATTGCGCGATATAACACGTTCTTGGTGTCTCTAAAGCGGGACATATATGCTGCGTACTGCCTGCTTTTTTTTTTTTATATGGTCACGCAGGGTGTGTAAGAAAGTCCTTAGCGTATTAATTATTCGTCGCTCCTCAGCCAATGGGATTGAGGAATTGGCAGACAAGAACGCCGACGAACCGATCAGAAAGCGAGAAGCCGTTTTACGTCAAGCCCCGTTGCAGCCGACGCTACGATCGGAAGGAGCCAATTAATGCAGCACCAAAAAGTGCATCGTCACGGCGCTTGATGCGCTTGACGTCTTTTTTAAGTTTGTTGTCATCAACTAAACGAATCACGCATAGGAAAAAAAAAGCGCTGCGGCGTATTTACATTGCGTGATTGGTTTATTCGGTGATAGCCGACTAAACCAATAAAAAGACGATGGCCGTGACGACGCACTTTTTTTCGTCGCCACTTGATTGGCTATAACGGTTTTGTGACGTCGGTTGCCATCGTACATAGCGAGAAGAAGACCGTATAGCGCATCCAATAGAGATTGGATATGACTATGATTGGGTAGAAGAAAAGAGAGAGAGAGATTGGGTCCGCGCAGGTGATTGGTCCTCTCTCTCCTTTGCACGTGCTTCTTTCAGGTCGCTTCCACATACGCGTAGCCATGATTGCATCGCGAAGATAGCGGCCCGTTTCCGAGACGCGACTGATGTGTTACGTAACTTATCGGCCCTTGCGTCATCTTTCGAACGTCTCTTTTGTAACTGCGTGAGGCTTCCTTTATCGTTACCTTATCTTTTAATTAAGCGTTTATCTCAATCGCGTTTATGCGGTCCGGTATACATGTGCGTGTTGGATGCGTGGTACAGCTCGTTGCTCTCTGTACACTCTAAAAAATGACTGCGTGTCTACTTACCCGCAAGACACTCAAAGAGCCAATCTCTGCGATCTACGAAATAGCTCAGCGAATGATGAGACGGAACATCTGATTAGACCTAAAAATGAAGTCTGCGCTGTGGCATTACGCGATGCAAAGCGTCATGCTTGCATTGCGTAATGCCACAGTGCAAACTTAATTTTTAGGTCTAAACAGATGTTCCGCCTCATCATTCGCTGACCTGATTTCCTAGATCGCAGGGATTGGCTCTTCGAGTGTTTTGCGGGTAAGTAGACGCGCAGGCATTCTTAGAGTGTACTTCTAGCGCGATAGTTATTAAGACAGTTAATTTTTAATAATTTGACTAAAGGCGTATACGCCTAATTCAGATGCGCGGTTATAGCAGTGATGCCAGGAATAGGACGAAGTAATTTTCAATTATATCAAGTATAGTTAATTTTTTAAATTATTAAACGTGGACTTAGAGATGAGCACTTTTATAGCTGCGATGCGACTATAGTTTATTTTTTTAGGTCATTAACGGTTCGCAAATTAGTGTACAAATATAATTTCTTTCCTAATTACTTTAGCTAGCAGCAGTCATTCGAATTTCGCGCATTAGTTTGGTGCGAAATTGCCACAGAAAATGGGGGCTAAGATGTACGCTGCTCGACACTGCTAGCGCGACCACGATATCGACGCTTTCCTGAATTTGACTTTGCAAGTGTTGAATATTAAACTTCGCACCTTAGGTTAGTGCACCAAACGAGCACTTTTTTTTTATCACACTAATAGTTTTAAGGCTTTTAATTCTACTTAATAAACAAAATAAATAACGGACAATCGCTCTGCTTACGCTAATAGTGTCGGCCAGAGCACGTCCTGGGATTTTGTCAACACAGTACCAACACATATGTATACAAGTCTACTTCTGTAAAGAAAGGCTAACTTTTCTTATTCTGTTATGCCAAAAAGAAAACAAAAGAACTGAAGTTTGTAAAAGGTAGAGTATAATCTCACCAAGGATAAAATTCAATCTTTATACATCAATCCAAAAGTATTCAGAGAATATGCCGGGCAAGGTTGTATTTTATTATAAGGAACTCTCTTCGTTATAAAGACGCACAAAAAAGAGACTGAAAAAAAAATAACGAACAACACGCCGGGAAACCTCGTGTCGCGTTGCCCGTTATTTTATTTTTCTTCGTCTTATGTTTTTAATTATAATGGCAGGGACGACGCATCATAGACCCAATTGTTTGTAAACATTTTGTTTTTCATTTTTACGCTTTTTGAGAGTCACTGTCTGCGCGCAAGTGAACAAGCGCTACTGCTTGTTCTCTGGCCACCAAAAACCAATTTTTTGGACTTATAAGCAGTTATAAGTACTGAGCCTTTGTGGACGAATAAGAGGTCTGTAAGAAGGTTTTGCATTTCTTGTTGGCTATATAAGCAATTTAAAGCAATTTTTGAAGCTTTTGATATTATCTTTCAAAATAGACTATTGTTATTTGTATTAATATTATAGGTTCGTCTCACACACTTGTAACCGAGAACGACCGAGAGAGACAAGACCTGTTTTTAAGCCTCTTGCGACGTCTTAGAACCGGGTGCGCTGCTGCGGAGCTGTTCCTAAGACGTCGTAAGAGGCTTAAAAACCGGTCTTGTCTCTCTCCGTCCTACTCGGTTGCAAGTGTGTGAACGGCGCTTTATTAGTTCTGGGCGAATAGCCGTATTTGTGGTTTTTGGGAGCTGTTTTCAGAAGCTTTTGCAATTCTTGTGGGCGTATGATCAGATCTAAGCAGTTCTTATGGGTGCATCGTCGGTTTCTAAGCAGTGATTGGGGGCATATAATCCGCTTTGCTGCAATTTCGACCGTTTCTACGGGCATAAAATAAGTGTTTAAGCAGTTTTTGTATTTTTCGTGTGGGTGTATACGCAGGTACCAAGAAGTGTTTACGGTTCTTGTAAGCGTAGAATCAGTTTTTTTTAAGCGTAAGTCTTTGCGAAAATTTAAGCAGGTTTAAGTGTTCTTTTTTTCTGATGGCGTTTATCATAAAACACATTTGCCGTCAAAAAAACTTGCCGTAAAAAACCGCACTACCGCTTTTGCTGGCGTCTATTTTAGGTGACTCGCGCCTTCCGCCAATGGGGAACGTTCATTACAGGGTTGCTTATACTGTGTACATTCAGCCAAAACACAAGAACGAATGTAACCTCTCTGCATTTTATATTTTCGACGTGCAAAAACAAAACAAAAACAACGAAGAAGCAAACCTCTCTTTCAGAGAGTGCCATGGATCTACAAAAAATTATGATTACATCTACTAGATATAAAAAAAAGAAAAGAAAATGAAACATTCAGTACTCTCGATTTTACCTCAAAAATCGCAGTAAAAAAAAAAAGACCGGCTCCTAGCGGAACGTTAATAATTTGCCCCTTCACGTGTTAAATTATGGAAACTACTTCACGCAGCGCATGAGTTTTTTAGGTGAGAACGAGTATAAGGTGTTCTTTTCACCGCAAAAAAAAAACAAAAAAACTACGCTTCGCTGAAATCTCATTTTCCGTCCAAACGCATAGCGCTAGCGGTTCGGACCAGACGCCAGAATTGCAGAACTAACCGCCATCTTATTCAAAAAAGTTATAAGTGAGTTTCTGAAACTGCCGAAGAGAAAAGGGGATCCATTCCCCTGGAAGCTGACACCAATCATCCTCGTGCATTCGTACAGGCTTCACCGGCCACCAACTCCCATTGAAAATTTCCGAAAACTGTTTATAAGTTAAAACATTTGATTAATTGGTAACGGTTAGTTCTAACACTGTGGCATCGGGTCGAGACCGCTAGCGCTAACGCACTTGGCCGGAGGCTGAGCGCTTCAATGATACCAAGTTTTCTTTTTATATATATATATATATTTTTTTTTTGGGGGGGGGGGGTGAAAACAAAATCACGGTGAATATTTTTCTGGGACTCCGAACGCGGAATGAGGGTGTGTCGGTTGCTGTGCGGCGCTTGAGGTGCTGTGTTTCAGTTCGGGTTTTGGGGTTTTGGGGTGCACTGACCTATTGCACGAGCGTGAACAACATGAGTGTCGAAGGGACGCATTCCCGTTAAGCGGAAACACACGTGTTTACCTCTGTTCGATGCTTCGATCAGCTCCCCGGCGGAGTTAGGCTTACTGGCGCACCTCGTCTGTGTATTTGTAGTGGCAAATTTATGTAAGTGGCGATGATAGCTGGAACCCGATCTAGGAAGATTCCTTCAGCGGTGTTACAATGGAGCACAATTTAAAGGTGACTGCTGATCTTCCCAAAGCAAGCAGCTCGACGAGAAATTGCCTACGCAAGCAAGATATGAATAACATTATTGACAGACATCTTGAGGTTTGATGTCACTTTAGTGCATTCAACGTGATGAGATCCTGGTAGCTATTATGGTCTCTGAAAGCTTAAGGAACACAGGCAGTGATTTATTATGTTAACGCTTTTGCTCGTGCCTCGGAGAACCGATCACTGCGATCTGGGGGGAAGGGGGGGGGGGCGACCTCATCCAATTAGAAGGCCGATAGAAACGTTTTTACGTATACTTAGTCGTTGACAGGTTAAGAATTCGGTAGATGCTCGCTGGCCAGGCCGGCTCTGCAGATCGCAGCGATTCGTTCCCCAAGTACATGTTCATACGTGAACATAGACGTACATGACACACTTTTACGGCGAGGAAGTCTTCTAAAATGCACAAAGAACAGGCAGAGAACTCGCGATGACGATGCAGTCAAGCTCGGGCCGTCATTGGTTGAGGTCGGGGGAAAACAAACGCACGAGGCGCGCAAGATGCAGAACAAACTTGCGCGCCTCATACTCCGTTTCACACTAAAATGGCGTGTTTACAACTGCGGATTCGCGTGCGGGTCCGCGCGGGCGGAAAGCAGATTCTGAAGCCGGGTGGCGAAATCGACTCGTTGCTGGCGCGGAAACCCGGATCAGTCCGGGACCCATATATCCTGAGTTTCCGCCAGCGACGCGAGTCGAATTTCTCCACCCGGCTCCAAAATCCAACTTTCCGCCATCGCGAATCCGCCCGCGAATCTGCAAGTGTATAGACGCGCCATGAAGGCTTGGAACGCACGCGCGAATAATCATCCGAATATCGCACGGAATTCTGAACGTGCGAACACCGTTAAATGCTGTCTTCGAGAAACCAGGGTAATTATACTTCACGTATACATAGAAGACATGGTCAAAAATTCGTCCAGGTTCCGCATGGTTTTTCGCCTTAACGCCCGAGCGCACCCGATGCGACAATCCGAGGGAACCAATAAGACGGCGCTAAATGTGCAACGTCACGACACTCGTTGTTTTTGTGCGTTTTCTATGCGGAGAACAAACCATCTGCTTCTTGCGCAGGGATTGGGTGACGTCAGAACAACGCCGAGCTCTGATTGGCTCTGATTGAAGGATAGTGGGTAGGCCTCAAAGTTACCTTCCTCGAGGTCTACCCATTATCCTTCAGTCAGAGCCAATCAGAACTCGGCGTCGTTCTGACGTCATCGCAACCCTTGCAAGAGTAGCAGACGAACGTGCGCTCCGCATAGCAGACTAAGCCAACCACGCGCAGTATAAATGCACCTCGATACTGCGATATTTCTTTTCTTGTGCGCGTACGTAATTAATTTAGCCCTTGATAGAAAAAACTGCCATGACGTGGCAATTTTAGTGCCGTCTGCTCGCTCAAATCGTGACATCGGCTGCGCTCAGTCTACAAAGTGTCGCAAAAAAATAAATATATATATATATATATATATATATATATATATATATATATATATATATATATATATATATATATATATATATATTACAGGTTTTTTTTTATCGCTAAAATAAACTAGGCATCGCCGAATGCTCACTCTCCGCCGAAAGATAGCGCTAGAGGCCACGACCAGATGCCAATGTTTCAGCCCGAACGGACGCCTTATTCAAAATTTATAAGTGATTTTCTGAAAATTTCAATAGGAAAATGGCGGCCGACGGAGGTTTCGAATACATGGAAGACTCTATGGCACCAGAAACCGAAAACGGACGAAAATGGCCTCCATTTTTCCATTGAAATTTTCAGTAAATCACTTATAACTTTTTGAATAAGGTGTCCGTTCGGGCTGAATCTCTGGCATCTGGTTGTGACCTCTAGCGCTACCTTTGGGCGGAGAATGAGCGTTCGGCGATGCCTAGTTTAATTTTGGAAGAAAAAAAACTGTATTTTTTTGGTGATATATATAGTGTGAGACGGAATATAAGTTGGCGGGTGACTCAAAGTTCGGTCGTAAGCGAGACTTGCGTCCTAACGCGGAAGAAGGTTTCAATGCGAGCCGACCCTCGACCGTCTGCGAGTACGAGTCCACGCGAACCTCAGCTGATCGATAAGCTCGCGCTCATTGTCCAAAACCCATGGGATAAGCGAACGAACAATGGCTCCGTTACAAGTGCTTGGATACCATTGAATGGCCGTCCTTTCCGTTTTTGAGAGACATATATGTATCTCAATCGAATTGGGTTTGCGCCGAACACGATGGTTACACAAGAAGACGACAAACATATATCCCTATAGGGTATATGATAGGCTAGAAGGCGACGTGTGACAATCAAACGGGCGAAAACGGTTTCGTAATTCATGTCCATAAAGCGTAGTTGGAATGCTGGAAGCGGAGCCACCTTGAACTCCGGGGCTAGAAAATTAGAAAAGGCTAATAAAAATGGGCAGATTGAGCATTCTATCGCGCTCTGTCGAGACGTTGTTCAGCCGTAAATAAAATCATGACTCCTTGTATTTTTTTTTTTAAACGATGAAATGATTTTTAACGCTTTGTTTCCCGGAACATTTTTGTCCGTCCCTCCGTCTTCCTGTCCGTGCATTTTCCGCTAAATTTAGCGGAAAGTGTGACGCTCCATGACGTCACGTCGCCTATACACCTTGGGGTTATTGACGGCACGTGACGTAGGCTCAGCTCATATTCACCGCTAAATTAGGCGGGAAAATTCACGCCTCGTGGCCAAAACATCAATTCAGTTTCCCGCTAAATTTAGCGTGAAATGGACGTCACGTGACCTACACACCAATTCATTTACCTTCCAAATTTAGCGGGCGAAAATTCACGTCTCCTGATCGAGACACTAATCCAGTTTCCCCGCTACATTTAGCGGGAGAAATTGATGTCAGGTGACCTATAGAACCAACCTGTTTCCCCGCTAAATTTAGCGCGAAAATATAGGTCACGTGACACACCTATTTTCTCACCCATTTTCCATAATGCATTTCACGCATTAGAGGGCTTCGGAGGTAAACATCGCTGCCAATTTATGTGTCTTTTGTCTTCGCCTTTTCCGTTAGAACTCGATTTCCAAAGAGTTAACAGTCTTTACCGTTCTGGCGCTGCTGCCAGCTTAGAGACGGTACCATGGTGATACGCACATCATACACCTCTCCAAAAACTACTCGACCTCAGGGGCAACAAATCGTATTCGAGCCCAGTCACTGGGATTGAGGCTAGACTTTCACCGGCGTCCCTGCTAACCCTAAACGAGTGGACTGTGATTTCGATAGGCGCAGCCTGCGTAGGCGCAGTTTCAAACACTGCTGGCGGATAAATTCTCGTATTTTCCCGCTGTATTTTGTGTTTCATCGTTCATGTATTTTCCCGAGGACATCGAGGAAGCATTGTACCAGATAAAAAAAGCAAAAAAAAGAAACTAAATTATTTTTGTTGGGTACGCGCGCGACAGAACGAATGCGACTGGAATGTTGGTTATCGTTCCTTTTTACGATAAGTTTTGACGGCGCCGCCCGATTAGCCGCGTGTCAAACGACAAAGCGCTTAGCTGTTGAAAATAATTTACAACCGAAGATAGCCGAAAGGTATGCATTTTTCAGGCTCACAAATAACGTGTTTACCGATGGACAGGACACGGACATAAAATTTAGCGAGTGTTAAAATTCGAACAATATATAGTACGCACCACGCGATGCAGCGCTATCCGAAAAGACTTTATTCGAGAAAGAGCTCGGATCTTACCCCAATAGATCCGAGCTACGCCGGCGGGTCGTGTCACGTGATTGCACAAATAGAGCGACGCTGGACACGGGTAGCTTTTCGAACGCAAATGTACAAAACCCTAACCGTGGAAGTAAGATCGAGTAAATTTCGGAACACGTCCAGGGATACGAGGGCCCGGCAGAACAGGTGGACAGCATTGGCAGGTGGCGTGGGACGTCAAGTCTGACGAGCACCGAGATCACCGAAAAATGGAGGAAGAGAGGAGGAAAATCTCGATGTTTGCTTGGTAGTGTTCAGACAGACATCGGACTGCCGGACGCTTCAACTTCCACGATTTTTGACGGAGTCGTATCGCCTCGCGAATTCTGAAGTGTCCTGTTTGGAAAGACCTTCAGAGTTTCGAAGGTTCCGCATAAGATGGCACTACCATCCGAACCAAACTTCATTGCCCGGTCGGTATTGACACAATACGCGGCAGATGAACACGCGCTTTTTAGTAAATCTTGTGCTTCGCTGCGCACGCGGACAGTGACAATGGTGAACCCTAAAACATGCCTGTACGCAAAAAAAGTATTATTGCGACGTGACATTGAGCATGGCGTTCCACGTGTTCACTTGATCCCGGGTGTGGCGTCGCTAACTTGATTTTTAGGTGCAGTGTATTGCAGGAAAGTTAACGCGCAGGCAAGAATGCACCTGCTTGTGTCTTGTTGTGGTTGTTTCGCAGTCGTCTATGCTCTCAGCGCCGTACATGAACCGTTCTTGAAATTTAGCCGGGCCACTTTGATCGATATCACTGTCACAGTCACGTGAGCGGCATCTATGCCATACTAATGGCGGCCCTCTGTTGACAGAAAACATTGAAGATGTTCCCAGGCCCAGGGTACGACGCCTGACATTCAGGACGTTAGTACAAAGCGACGCAAGAATTAGCTAGAAGGGCAGCGCCAGCGTTTATTTCCCGCAATCTTCTGACACAAAGTCGGCTTTAAATTCGCTTAATAACGGTCATTTTCGAGTATTTTTTTCTTGGGTAGGGAGCGAAGGGGAGGGGGAGGGTTTGCTGCGTGAGTTTGTGCTGCGTGGCGTAGTGTCGCCATTTACATCCGGGTATGATTGAGGTTCGAGAGTGCCCTGGAGGATTTATAACTCAGCAGAACATAGGGACTGGTTCACACATTTGCATATGAGTGTGCCCGACTGCTTTACGATCGCTTGTGACCAGCTTACGACGACATGAAACACACCATCCGTCTAACCGGTACGTTTCTTGATAGTTTACTCATCATTCTTTCTTCGTGGGCGTGAAAAAATTTTGGCGATGGTATAACGTCCACATAGGGTTCTTTGTTTTCGTTAAATACCGATGAACACCAAAAATTAACCACCGAGACGGTTTTATCAGTCGGAAAATACAAAGAAAAAGAAGAAAAACCCGAATTGAAGTTGTCGAGTGAGGAAAAACTCAAGCTTCATGAGAACAAAATCTCAATCTCTAATTTTATCCTGTGTTAATCCGGAAAAGTGCGTCCACTAAACTGTCCGGGAAGCTGCTTTTGTAGCGTGAGCTACACTGGCCGAGGTTGAGCAGTTTCGCGTGGCTTGCATAATGAGCCGTGCTCCGTGCTGCGCATGCGCGAGGGGCAGTGACGTCACACGGCGCACAGCTGGCGCGCCGGAGACGCCGCCGCCGCCACGCGCGCCTCGCCGGTCTGCGCATGCGCGAGGAGCAGTGACGTCACACGGCGCACAACTGGCGCGCCGGAGCAATACCTCCAGACAGCTTTCAAGCCTGCTTGTCACGTGATTTGACGTCAGCAACGTCACAGCGCGCCGGCCGACCTTGGCGCGGCCGGCCGGCTCGTGTGCGCGCTGTAGCTCTCGTCGCTCGTGCATTTCGTTCTGCGTACGGCGGTAACGTATGCCGTAAATTAAACTTATCGATCACCATGGCTGCATGCATTACCACAGTTATGAAAAGCATACTCGTTATGAAACAAAAAATACATATTACAGCGAAGATGTTTATGGCTAGGGCTCCGTGGATTTGCCGTGTGCGCGACCAAAAACTCTACGCTCGCACCGTACCCACGCGCCGCACGTGCCGGCGTCTGCAGCAGTTAACTGTTCCAAAGCAAAAGCCTAAAACAAATGGCATCTTGCACGCGCGTTCGTCAACGCTTTATTTTGGTTATTTACTTCGAATCTTTTATACGGGGAAGGCGTGCGCGTGCAACGCGTGGAACACCATACCCTGTGTTCTCCTTGAAGGCGGCGGGCGGCACGTATGTGTGCGTACCATTTCGTCACAATGACCACCGATCAAGACAATACATGTGTTCGTACCTTTGTTCAAAATTCTGTGTCAGGTCCGTGTCGTGTGTAAGCTTCGCTGAGTCATCCACCATCACAGAGTGGAATGGCCCCCAATTTTTCGTATACTAATTATGAAGCAAATAATACATATTGCACACTAATTGTGAAGCAAATAATACATATTTATTTATCATATCAGACACCGCGCATCAATTGAATGACACAAAACAGAGCACTGTAAAGGCAAGGCATGCAAAATAATCACAACAGACAAAATAGATCACCAAATAACTTGTACACAATAGACCATAAAAGGTAACACAGACAGATATTACATGTATTACACTGCCCCAGAGAGAAACATGTTAGAAAATCATAACGAACAGACACATCATATCATACATAGAGTACGAAGTACCACCACCACTACCACCCAGGAATACAAAAAATCATTTTTTGAGAAAGATTTCAGCCTTCCTCTTCTTTGCATTTGCATCTTTTTCTGCACGCAGAAGATCATTTCTTTGTTTGCACAAATTGTTCAGGACTATGTTTGCTGCACAGTTCGCAACCAGCCCGACAAGCAGCTCATAGTTGTGCCCGTTCTCACATGTCGCAATGTCTTCAAGCCTTGGCAGAGAGCGTAGTGTCAGTTCTCTAACAACATTCCTTTGGTTGGACCCATGGAAAAACTGTGTGCAGCTGTTTTGTGCGACAAGCTTTTTTACCACAACCTCCGTGTGCATGACCACTGAAATTACTAGGGCTGAGAGAAACTTAAGACCACCTCGGTCTAACTGTTTGATTAGCGAATGAGTGTCTTCTTCGGGGTCGGCGTCATGTCCATTAAAGGGACACTCAAGTGGTTTTTGAGTTCGTGTTTTGATGATGACAGCTGAATTTAGACGCCCCAAGTATCCCTAAAAACCAAATAGTATAGTCATACGGTGATTATTTCTTTAATAAAATGTAATTGAAGGCCGCCAAACCTCGGATCCATCCGAAAACGAAACCACTCTCATTGGTCCTCGCACGCTTATCAAAAGTATCTCGGGCCAATGGCGTTGGACGACGTTCCGTCGCGCAGTGATCCCGAGGTAGCCGCATCGGCCGAACCTCTTTGTCATTCGAGCTTCGATCATGGCGGCGTTCTCTACGCTCGAGGACCTGATGCCGTTGGAGGTTGAAATTCTTCGGCGGACAGCCGACCTGGGGATGATTTCCTATGACGCCACTCCGACGTGCGATGTGGACGATAGCAGCGCTTCGGAGTCCTGTTCGGGTTCCGAGGACGATGAAACGCAGACCTTTTCGGGCGTTCTTCGATTTGCGGTTGGGGCAAGTCGTAACCAAACCAACGTTTGACATCGCAGCGTTACCTCTGTTACGTGATGTCAAACGATGTCGCCACGTTGACTTTCGCCTCGGGAGGACGGGGGAAGGCTGGTTCAGACATGTGCAACGAGCGCGTACCTACGACTGCGTCCGTTGCAACCGGAGCGACCGGAACGACAGCTCTGCGCCGCGCGTACACACCTGAAATTACTACAAGCACAGCGGGTCGCCGTCAGCTGTTTCAGCGGCCCCTCTAAAAGGGGACGCACTGCTACTCAATGCCGTAACAGAATAGAGACAGACAGTTTTCTATAGCCTAAAGCTTTATTATTGATTTTTCTTGATAGGCTTGCAGGGTACAGTGGATGAAAAAAAGAAAATAAAAAGATGCCGTACGCCGTCTTGGACGATCACGACTCTATACACGACATTGCAATAGTACAAATATCGCCACACGCATTTTCTACGATTATAAAAGACAATGTAATCTTAGCAGCGATATAGCAACGTAGAAATATGATTTCGTGATCAGATAGACGTTGCGAGCGTTCAGGATTGCTAACACTAATAACTTTTCTCCGGTGATGAAAACGCGTGAAACTTCGCGTCCTTTATACGGTACGCGCCAGTAATACCTTGAACTTGAGCACACGCATGAAATGCGCCAAATAAGAAATCCGGGCGATGTTCGAGGACACAAATGCTTAGAAAGCACCACTGTAGTCGAAGTAAACAAACACGACGGCACGGGCGTTTCTGCTGTCTTGAGAGTGCCGCCACGGCATCGCCGCACGAGTAGGTGGGTCTTCCCTTCTAGTACGTGCTGGGTTATCATAACGACACACGACGAAAATTCACAGTCAAGGATAGCGCTTCGGAACGATGAGCTTTCACCACGCCGTCCACGTCGATGATCAACACCGACGCCATGTGCGCGCAGATACGTGCGCTTCCGCGCATCCTGGGGGAACGGGAAATTCACCCCCGCGGAGGACGGCAAGGAGAAAACGTAGTCCCTTGTTTGTGAAACGATAATTGCAGTATCGCGTATTCTAAACTAGAACTATTTTACGTCTTGTGAAATTATCATGCACAACATATTTAAATAAACTGAAAATTGTTTCTTTAGCGAAACTTTACAAAGGCCGCCAAAATTTTCAAACATACGATAATTTCATTGGTCCTCGCAAGTACAGGAAAGAGTCCGCACGTATTTTATTCCTGCGTGATTAATAGGCGGTTCTGCCTTTTAAAACTGAAGATACTCATTCACTGACACTTCCTTAACGCCATCGCACCAAAAAGTAGCTTCCCCAAAAACCGCTTGAGTCTCCCTTTAAAAACCAAGTGCTCTCGGCAGCTTTCGCACTTCAGAACTTTTAAAGCAGCATGGGCACAATACCCACCGACATAGGCAATGACTGGCATTCGTGCTCTCAGTTCATCAAGGTCAACATCATTAACAGGAATGCAAAGGGAGCTGCCCACATCTTCGACAGTGTTCGTGTCTTCAATGCCCTTGAGGTCATTGGCACTCATCATTGGTAGAGCACTTTGAAGGCGAATCCTGCCCTCTGTTTCACACAGCTGCCGAACAGATATATGGTACTGTCCACCAGCCATTTGCCTGTACTGTCCAAAACGACTCTCTAGAGGATCCGTCTGGACTTTTCCTAACAGAATGTAGTTGAAGTGAAGCTCATTTATGCAATACTTTGCCAGCGCCAAAAGAGACTGAGCAGACAGCCTCAGGGCGCTCAACGTTTCCGGGGTGAGTACACCAGTGTCATGCCCGTAGAATTCCCAAACGTCGAGCCATGTGATCAATGAACTAAGAAAGGCTAGTTTTGGATCATCAGTAAGGCATGCCATCGGCTCTTCATAAACATTACGATGGTGGAAGCCTTTCTTTGGTGTCTTCACGTTGACAATACTCCACCAACGTAGAATGATTTTGATGAAGTCTGCTGTTGCTTTAGCATGCTGAAAATCAACTTCACCAGTACGGGCTGCCAGGGCTTCGGCTACATGTGGATTAAAAACCTGCAATACCAGTTTAACATTCTGGCGCTCCAAGCTGCTAGGATTAAGCGCTTTTGATGTCAAACCATAACCAGACTTCAGCAGTTGAGCCGACTCCTCTTTATGCAAATCTCTCAAGTGCTTAAATGACGCAGTCATCTTGCACTCAGGGCGAACGTTGTTGTCTGAAAGCTCAAAGCATGGGTAGAAAAAGCATGTTCCTGAGTTTTTCTGGTTAATCCAGTTGTTTCTAATGCACTTAAGGAGATGCACAGCATCTACCACGTAATACAGTGGTCGAGATGGGTCTGCTGGGTGTGGATAAACAGGGCTGAGTTTCGGCTTTTGCAAAAACGCTTTCATTGCTTTCCTGTTGAGTGCATTATTGTCACAGACGATTGCCACAACTCTGTACCCGATTTCCTCTAAGCGCAAGATAACCTTCTTCAGGATGGTGTGAAGCTCATCGCCATGTAAGGTTTTTACTGGAAGAATATGCGCCACTTCCTTGAACGAGCTTAATAGACTTTGTATCATGAAAACGTGTACCGACGTTGCTGCCTCGTTGGAATTGACTGCAGTGCCACATATGTTTCCACCTTTATAATCAAGACAAGGTTTGATATGAATTTCATCCAGCATCAATGTCACAGTGTGTTCATGAGGTTCTAGATGCTTGAACCTCTGTGCAATATACTGAAGGAAAGTGAAATCTGAGGACTGGATTTCTGGGCACATTTGAAAAGACGAACATACACTTCTGATCGTGCTTGGATGAGGCAAAGTGAGCGTACTCGTCTTCCTCAAAAACTTATAGGCGTGTGGTGATATCGTGTACAGAATGCATGCAAATACCATCACCTGAGTGCTGTAACGAATGCATCCTTTGCAAAGCAGCAGCAGCTGCTCCTTCAGAAATTTCACGGCCTCTTTCTTGCCTTCACTAACGCTTCCTTCCAGTTTGTCTAGAAGGGCAGTTACCGCACCCAGCAAGTGACGAGAGCTGCAACCCTCATCCGAGAGCATACACAGGTTGTCCAAAATTTTCAGCAAGGAACTTACGTCACGCACTGAGTCTGGTACAACACTGCTTGCAAACCTCTTGACCGGTGCTCCTTGATAGCAGGCAGAGACTTGAAGGTTCTCAAACACTGTCAAAGATGCCTTCAGCCAAGGTTCACACTCGTCGACTATGTTCAAAAACATTGTGCACTTTTCTTGATGTATAACAGTCCACTTCACCGACACCGATGCTACTTGCAGGCACGCCTTTAGTTCTTCGAGCGTCGAAAAGCGGTGTCTCTCCTGCTCCACTTCAAAGGACGCCGCTGATTCTTCAAGAGCACGAGCGAGTTGGGATGCTTCTTGTCGGCTCTTTTTGGTATCGGGCGCATCTCTCGTGTTGGTTACGGGCTTCGAAAGATACGAAGGACAGGCGGGAAATATTGTCGGTACAGATCCAGGACGCAAGCGAGGCACTGGCAATGCCGCCTCAAGAACTTTTCCTGTCCTCGGATCCGTGTACGATGTGGTCCGCTCGATGCACGACGGGTCGAAGTGAACCGCGCACACCTGCACAAATGTGGAAAACGCTCGTAAACGTCTGAGCACCTAGTTCGTTGGAAAAATGCAATGCACTCCCTTTTGTACAGCCATAGTTACCATACGCGTTCGTATACGATAAATACTGCTACGCTTCGGAAGCATAAAAAGAAAGGCGCGGCACAAATATAATAACTAGCAGCATAAGAATATCAGCATAGAGAAAGCATTACCTTGGTGTATGAAGTTGGTACGAAGTCCTTCCTGGGAATAGCACGAATCCATTTCTTCAAAGTGTCGTCGTCTTTCGGAAAAGAGAACACTTGCTCCTTGTTCCCTGTTTTGTAGTTACTGGTGCACCTTGGCACACAACACTTGTTTGGCATCGTAATTTCGTAATATCAGCTCTGCATCACGCACAAGAACGAAATTGCCGCAAAAACAACGACGGCAAACGATAGATACGCGACGACGCCGACCACGCCGTTCCCCCAGGAGCGATTAGGGCTAGCTGATGTTGGGTCGCTGTCACTGCGGCGTCCTCCTCCGGCCTCCGGTGTCGGCCGGGCGGATGTGACGTCAAAATTATGGGCGCAGGCTTGAAAGCT
>JAZHYW010046153.1:0-17898 GCA_037355805.1 Ixodes ricinus | reverse complement strand
GAAAGGGGTAGTGGGATCAAGCACCGACGAGCGGCGAGCGTAGAAAGGTCCCGGATATACGGGGCAGCGCTGCGGTCGAATGGGCTCGGGATCCGACCAGTTAAGAGCGTTCCGAAGGCCTTAGGTGAGCAGGTTTAACTTGCGCTTTGGCCGTTTGGCGGTATGGCAGCACGAACTGCCCCCGTTCTGAACTGATCTCTACCCCGTGTTTGCTGTCGTTTGTGGCCAATGAAGTGTCATACCGAATTAGTGTTTAATCGTGCAGCAAATGCAATGAGAGACTCTCTGGCTACCCGCTGCATACAGCCTATCCAGAACATGCTTTAGCGGCGCCCTCTTGAGTCGTCGACACAGAGTGCGGCAGCCGTGAGCGCTCGCTGAGCTCACTACCCCTCCTCCAGTTCACGGCCACTCAAGTCCGCCAAACGTGTTTACGTTTAAAACATGCATATCGATATATTTCTTTTTGCAGTAAACGCTCGTTCAGACATTTACAACCGAGTACGACCAAGAGGACAAGACCGGTTTTAAGCCTCTTACGTCTTAGGACCAGCTCCGCTGCAGCGCATCAGGGTCCTAAGAACGTCGCAAGAGGCTTAAAAAAGGGTCTGGTCTCTCTCGGTGCTTACTCGGTTGCATATATGTGAGCGGCGCTTAAAGCGTCTTGTATGGGATTATTCATAAGAATACCATTTATTAGTTTTATTTCTGCACATTTCGTGTATTAGCGTTCAGATCTATTATGTGAGCACAGAGTTCTTTTGGCATACTTTGCGACCCGTTTCACACTGCCAAACAGCGAACAAAGAATCATAAGCCATTCCACTCTGTGAAGGTGGGTGACGGGCGGAGGAAACTCCAGACACGCGCGACGAGATCGCCACACGGCGGAAAGTAGACGCGCGCGACGGGACCGCCACCCCGTTAAAGCGGAAGGAAAGCAAACTAGGCACGCATGCGCTTGGAACGACGACGAAGAGAGGGCGGTGCGAGCGTAGACATGGCCGACGCGGGTCGCACAGCGGCATCTTTGAGAAGCATTTATTATCTACCTGAGAGTCTACTGATCTTGAAAATGGTGCATATTGATAACTAATCTACTGAAAATTCATATCGAAGTGATGAGACGTATAAGCTTTTGCATAGAATGAAGCGATTTTGCATCAACTTCGAGATCTCCAGTTTTAGTTGACGCACACGAAAAGTCCATGGAACCCTAGCCATGAACAGCTTCGCTGTAAAGCACATTCCGGCATACTCCACAGATGGCGTATTTATGAGTATCGTCCTGCCGTGTCGGTCTCAAGCGGTTATGTGAGTCTCATACAGACAAATTTATTGATGAAAAAAAATATTACTGCCCGAAGACTTGAACACATAATAAAGGGCCGATCACCCTAAAGATATAACATCAAAAGTAAATCCACCCCCAAATTATCTTAAATATTCTCTGCAAATCTTTTCCTGCGTTTTGATCCTTGATAGGCACGTCTATAAGTGATTTAAGAGGGCCTAAAACATTTTTTATTTTGATGCTGGTTTAAATAATATATGTGTTCCTGACGCATATTCAACTTCTCAAACATATAGAAGTCTGTTGCTTCTTTTATGTGATGAACAACAATTTGATGTGTCTGTGGGCTGGACGAAAACAAAGTACACAGTGGCACGTAGCGTAGTGATTGCCGCTCACTGTTTTTATAAAAGATAGACTGAAAGGGTTTGGCCTAAAACGTTCCTGACATTTTGAAAATATTATTGCTTTTAGCTCAGTTGCATCGTCATCATATTCTGTTGTGAAACGTATTTTATAATCTGGATTTCAGGTTATATATATGGCGAGGACGATGCCCATTTCATGATAGTATGCACTGTAATTCCTAAGTTCAAGAGCACAGCAGGATTCCACTTTTAATACTGCGACGCAAAGTTGTACCAATCACGGGTATTTTATGCGACCTACCAAACTGATTACCTTTAGATTGAGGTAAAATATATGCGACTGAGGTAAAAAAATAGATGTTGAGTCATATGCGTATGTTAATCTAGCTTTTCATTTACTGTTTCATCGAAATTAAATAACGCAATTTATTTTCGGCACCTGAAAATAAAAGTGGATTCTATGAATTATAAAAATCGTTATAGTTACTCTTTGCACTGTTGAAATAGTCCCATTGCCAAAGGAACGCGGAAAATATATTCTCAATTTAGCGGTTCAAACCGGTTCGAAACCGGTTCGAACCGTTATTTTAGCGGAGCTGTTAAGGGCTAGGTTCCCCAGGGTCGTGTCCGTGTATGTCGACCCAAACCTACCTGGACAGCTACCGCCATCTCTAAGCGACGGCGCGGCAAGCACACAGCCAGTATGGTTTCCGCCGTCGCTCGTAGATGGGAGTCTTTTTAATAATTGATCAATCTGTTTGATCACTGACGATGCGGGTGAAAGAATTGCTGTAAATTAAAAGTGCGCTTAAATTAACAACGTTTTAATGAGTAAATAGTCGAACAAAAAGACCCTAATATTTTGGGATCCTTTCACACAAAACAAAGCGTAACTAGAGATGATTCAGAGAAAAGCTCTTGGGTTTATCTTCACTCAAATTCGGAAGAAAGCACTCACCCTCAAAATTAATGCTTTAAGCGGACTTAACACCCCTGTCATCCAGAAGAAAGATAGCCCGGCTCAAAAGCTTTATATAATCATTAGCGGCTACATAATAATACCACAAGATTACTTTTTTCCGAAAGGTCAAACATTCGATTCACGCACTTGAAAATAATTATCGACTGTCACTCCGGAGTAGATGCTTTTAAGTACTCTTTTTTTCCGCACACTATGTCCGATTGGAACAAATCAGTTGAATGTGCCAGTGCTTCCACGTTTCTTGAGCAACTCGTATCAATTGTATAAATATGTTCATTTTTACAATCGGCGCTTCACTGTCAAAGCTACTTTTGCGTTTGTTGCCATTGGCTTGACAGTCTTTTTCGTGTTTATAATGCAATTAAATGCAAAGGTGCAAGCGAGCTGGACAAGAAATGACAAAAATAAGCCCTGGAGAAGTGGAACAAGAGAAACAAAGGACAACACAAATCTCCAAACACAGCTAGGTGACGGTGCGCGGCCGAAAAAATCCGCCTGGTTTGGGTATCGAACCCGGGACCTCTCCATTTCCAGTGGAGCGCTCTACCAACCGAGCTAAGCAGGGGTTAGACGTCAGTAGAGCAAGCGGGTTTTATCAGCTGCCACCAGCCTAACACCAACAAGGGTGAAGCTTGCAATCTTAGGTTATGATTATAATGCAATTAAATGTCAATAGTTGCCGACACACTGCTGTTGCCCATTGAAGCTAAGATTTTTTTTTTACGAATTGTTGCAGCAGGAGTTTATACTTACATCGGAAGTTTCTCTTGTATCTAATGCTTTATTATTGTGTCCCTCTTTTATATTGCATGTTTGGAATAATAATATTGATAAATAAATAAATAAATAAATAATAAATAAATACATATTTTTTAGTTAGTGAAAACCTTCATTTGCTTTTTTTTCCGTTATTGTTTTCTTGCAATAGGACATTACGTTTTAATTGTTATTTCCTTTCCGTGGCGTTCTTATTTACTTGCAATAGACGCAAACTGCCCTACCGAAGAAACCAACTTGGCTTTTTCCAGGCAAAGTTCGCGGTGGATTATGGAACTGGAAACTGAAGCTGGATTCCGAATACTGGAAGCCAGGCTGGATAATTGGAAGCTGGAAACAAAGGTGGACAGATGGATGCTGGAAACTATGCCGGATAATTGAATGTCTGGAAATGGTGCTGGACTGTCGGCTGCTGAAAACTTATTCACTACAATCCGAAAACCTAAGTTAACAATTATCTAGCCATATTTTAAATAATTAGTTAACAATTGAAATAGCAAAAAGACAAGGACAGAAGACATAGGACAAGGCGCTGACTTTCAACTAGTTTTACTCAGGAAAAGCAGGCATATATATACACATGGCAGCGCAAACACCACATAAAAGTTGACTAATTTTGTGCACGATCATTCAAAAACTGAAACTCATTACTATGAAGAACAATAGCGTCAGCGACACTTCTATTGTTCTTCATAGTAATGAGTTTCAGTTTTGAATGATCGTGCACAAAATTAGTCAACTTTTATGTGGTGTTGCTTTGCCTGTCGTGTGTATATATATGCCTGCTTTTCCTGAGTAAAAACTAGTTGAAAGTCAGCGCTTGTCCTGTGTACTTCTTGTCCTTGTCTTTTTTGCGCTATTTTAATTGTTAACTAAGATGAACCAACTAGCCCAACAACGTACCCTACTAAATTTAAATAATTACTGGTTCAAGATTTACACGCGGCATATGCAATCGAAAACAATCAATTAAAATTCTCTAACAACAAAGCTGCAGTGTCTCTTTCACGTCACTCCCCCCACTCCCCCTCCCCCAATAAAAAAAAGAAAAAAAAAAAACGAAAAGAAAAAAGAATGTCCGTTTGAAGTTTATTTTGAAGGCATTTCCTTGAAAATGGTAACGAGGTGCAGAGCGATATGAGCTAGGATACGCAAACGGCGACCAGGCAGTACAATAGCCGCGCTGTCGCACAGCCACCTTGCGCGGTGTCGGGCGAATATACACAGTGAAACACCTCCACGGCCGTTCTGACACCGCTGCCTGCTAGACCGTGTGGTCCGCCTGGACGCTGTTTGCGTATTCCCATACCGCTAGCCACTCCTAACAGTATCGCGATACCAGGAATATACCCGATATTGTATTTCGATACAGAAATACAAAATGCACTCGAAATATTGTATTGCGGTACAAAAACATAATTGTGTTTCTGAAATACTGTCACGATCGACACATTTGTATCGCTATCCTGCCCAAACCCTAAGCGCCTCAGTGGCTGCTAGCTACAAGCCATGAGGCAACATTCTCGTGCACACACAACGGCCCAAAACTAATACTGTACCTCTAGAGAGACAGAAAGAGGGAGGAAGAGCTTTTTTAAAAGAAAGGACAGAGCCACTAAGTAACGTATCGACGCTTCAATCACCAAGTTTTTTGTGGGCACCGAGATTGTGGTGCTTAGTGCAGAGCGAGCCCAAAGCCTCAATCATTAGAATTCGAAAGTGCGGCTTCCTAAGCTTCAGATTCGATGTCAGGAAGCTCGGGCCCCGGACTAAGGCAGATGGTACTGGCTAAATTTCTCATCAAACAAATGTCGCAGCATCTCAAAGGCAGGCCGAGTTTGCGCTGTCTAAACACGAACGCCAAACTTGTTTTCTTGGTTTTTTTGGCGCTTGCCTTGGTAGTTTCTGCTTAGCACGCACTTGTGCTTATAGGCCTGTTTCACTTATACCGAAGGATCAACGTTGTCGGCACCTCTGGACGCGTGTCATCCAGAAAGTGACACTTAAAAGGGTGCAGAAATGGGTGAAATATGACCTATGATATCCGTAAATGACAATCGCACGTTTGTATTTTGAGCGGATGGCTATATTTTTCGGTGCAAACGTCCGATTCTAGCGAGCGCTTCGAAATGAGTCATCGAGGCGTGCGATGCGTCATGGGAACCCCGTCGCAATCGTGAGGTCAGGCTCCTCAGCACAGCCAAAGGCTGGCATAGAGTTCCTGTATATAGCTATATATACATGATATAGCTACCGGCGTGCGGTCGTGTATCACTACTGCGTGGTGCGTTAAAGACCCCAGGCTAGCGGTTGTACTGCACTGGCTGAATTGCTCATCTACAGCTGGGAGACTCGTCGCCCTTGGAGGCAGACCAAGTTCTAGGCTGTATAAACATACACACAACCCAATTTTGATATAGCTGTATAGTTCCTGTATAAAGTATATAGCTCGATATGCTCCCCTTCGGAGCATATCGAGTTACACTAGGCTGGCGCAGGCGGGTAAAGGTGGGTGAGGAGTAGTGGCAAATCCCGTGCGCCGACATCCTGGGTCCCGAATGAAAGATCGCGAAAGAGAGCGACAGAACACGAGCGAAAGAAACCAATATTGCCAGCTGAAGGACGACAGTCACAATGGTAATCTCGAAGACTGAAAACTCTCAGCAATATAAACAGTGATGCTTTGACGTTGTAAGTTCTGAGCTATTCTAACGCTTATAAAAAGCAATATACTCATTACGCTGCATTAACTTCCCTTCTGTCAAAATCTTGGAAATCTGGTGGTTGCGCGGTTTCGTATTCCTCGGCCGCGCCCACTCGCGCCCCACCCGCGACGCCGGTTATCTGGTTTACAGTTTAGCGTTGACGCGAGGCCGTACATCTGCGCGCTATGCAAAAGAAGGCTTTGAAAGGAACGCGAATATATTTCCACCGGTAAGTTCGCGGATTGTTGAAGTTCATGACACTGCTCTGATGATATAATTATATTCGTGAAATCGAAGGCAGGTTGGTAACCATGTGTGGGACCCAGAAGGTCTGCCTGCATGCTCCGCCGCTTGCGGCAGCCAGAATGCATGGGAAAATGGCGGACCTTTTCCTCTAGAGCAGTGGTTCTCAAATGGGGGTCCGCGGACCCTTTGGGGTCCGCGAAGGCATTCTAGGGGTCCGCGAAGCCCTGCCTCATCAGTCAAACCCAGCAATAAAAGTTTTTTTGTTTTTTTTTAGGTTGAAAAGGAAAGGTTTAGTTTTTGGGGGAGTTTGTTTCGTGTGAACGTCAATAAGAAATGTCTACTTCACACTAGCCCTTAGTTACATCCATTTATTAAATCATTATTATATTTAACCTGTACCTTTCCTCTCCTCTCACCACGAACGGGGTCCTCCATCATCCCCGCCGATCCACAAGGGGTCCTCGAAACATCGATGGTTGAGAACCACTGCTCTAGAGTTAGTATGTAGGATCTCTATGGGTGGCGCACTGGGGTGGCGTGATTATGAGCGCCGCCACGCGGTGGCTTTTGCGTGTTACAATCTCGCTTTTTGGAGTGGCGGAGGACTGCCGAGCCGCACGACGACCGCCGTGACGTATTAATTTCGGCTCTTGTAGTCCGCGGTGCGTTCCGCCATAATCTACGAACTCGAGAGAACGAGGATTTCGACTACCAAGGAAACGCGGAAGATGTCAGCGAGGACGAGTAGTCACTCTCTCACATGGTGACGGACAGGTGATGCGGGCTAGAACCGTATACAAATTATCCGACGGACCGACCATCCACCCGACAAAATCTAAAGAGGGTCGGGATCGCCAAGAAGTGCCTCACATTTAATAATGATTGGCCAACTTGGAGGTATGCGCTATCAGGTGTTTTATTAACATCGTGCTTACTTACCAGTTTTCTTCGCTTTTCGTGCGGTTCGCTGAGCTCTTCTGCTTCTCTTTTCTTGGAACAGAATAGTCGGCACAACCCCTGGTAGCAACCGAATATTCTTGGTAGGAAGACCCGGACTCGTGAGGACAATAGGTTGCCTTTCATAGTCCTCATCGCGAAAATGGTCACCGTACAAGGGACCGGTTTTCACCGGCGCCCGAGATATACGAAGGAGGCGCGAGACGGATCCACACGCTTCGGAATTTCTTATATCGTTCGGAGACTCGTGCACGTGTCGGCGTCTCGCTGTTTAGCACGCTGTTGCCGCAGCCCTCTGCCGCGCAATAGCGCAGCCGCTTGCACGCAAACGTGATGAAAGTATTATACTGCATGTTAGCGATTCAGGGAGCGACGAGACAAGCGACGGCGGCCCGCTTCGGTGTCGTCGTGTCGCTCGGTCAGTCGCGCGACGAGGCAAACCGATTGAAAGCGACGACAGCAAGCGACAAAGGCGATAAGCAACGTTTTCTTTAAATAAAAAAAAACGAAAAAAAAACGAGCGACGTGACGAGCGACAGTGAAAAATCTCCGTCGCTCGTCGCTGACTCTCGTCGCCGTCGCTCGTCTCGTCGCTTGCTAAATCGCTCACATGCGGTTCAGCCTGAATATACACAGAAACAACTCAGCGGTACCAAAAACAATCGCGCAGCGCGAAGTAGCGTAATTGCGTCATCGCGTTCAAGGCAAAGGGTATCTATAGACCTTTTCCTTAGGGGCACCGCCATCTTGAATTGTCGTCACTTCAATATGGGCGAAAACATTGTTTTGCCGTCGCCACGCCAATAGAAGGCATTTGGGATATAAGCATTACCGTCACACATTCTCGTTTTGCCTCCCCTCTATTTTTTTACTATTTGCAGGTTGAAACGTTTTGTTATTTTTTCGTCTCCCATACCGGATACGGCTATTAGGTGGCTGGGGACGAGAGTACACGAAATAGGTCAATATGAGTACGGTGTACTGCTTAAGGTGTATCCACACGACGGACCGGGCCGCGGACCGATTGATCACGTGATGCGCGGCCCGCGGGCCGCCCGGCTGCAATGAGCATCCACACGGCGGACCAAAAGAGCAGACGACAGAGCGAACGGGCCGGTCTAACCCTCGACCTCACAGCTCCACCAAACGCATGCAGCGAGCTGCTTTGAGGCTATTTGTAAGGAGCCAAGATGGAGGTTGAACGAAAGAGACGTTTGGCCGCGGTGGCCCTGGCGTTGACTATTGAGGACGAGGAGGACTTAAGTGAACCGAAAAGGGCATGCTGGATGAAGCCCTGGATGTGCAGGAAAGATCTCGGTCTGCATAGTCAACTCTTTTCGTCGCACAACAAAAGGTTCGTCTTCTTCGTCTTCTAACAGTTGGCGGTCAACAGCCAGCTTGTTGCCAGACTTAGCGCTTCAATTATACTAAAAACGCCGCGGTCCGCCGCCAAGGTCCGGGCGAGAAAAGTCGCTTGGAATTTCTCAGAAGCGCGGGCCGCGGACCGCCGGCAGACCTCGAAAACCGGTGACGTAAGATCACGTGATGCGCGGCCCGCGGACCAAAACAGCAATTTGGTCCGTCGTGTGGATACACCTTTAGGGTTGCGCCCCTGCGCGGAGGTGCAATATGTCACGATCCCCAAGAAAGCTCCCCCCCCCCTCCCTTTCCCGCAATTACCAGGGGCAAGTGGGAAATCGTATTATTCGTTTTAAAATTACTTATCTTCCGTTTACAAACGAGGACTGGTGATATAGCTGAAGTGCCGATGCTACGTGGCACATAGTTAAGCAATAAAACGAGCCCCAAAATTTCGTTTCAATACCCCTTTAAGAAGATCCTTTTCGGTGCACTCCCCGAGAGTTTCATATGATAGTCAACTTATTCTTCGATGGCACCTTCCCAGGGTATGCGAGACATAAAAATATACATAAAAAAAAACCGCCCGTGTCATTACGATCAAAGCTTATCCCCCCCCCCCCCCTCTCCCGCCCGCTTATAGCCCAGAGAACACTAATGCCTCCCGTTCACACGCCCAGCAGCCCCATCTTGGCGTTAGGAGCCCCCGGCCCTGCAGGGAGTAAAGTATCGATCGCCCCCGCCATCCACAAACCCTGCGCGCCAACACCGGGTCTCGGGTATTCGGAAAAACTTGCGGGGTAAGTCAGCGAGGCCCATTTCGGCACTCTGATTGGCACGCTTTCGTTGACGTCACATCGCCCGGTTTACGGGAGGAGAGGGGGACGGGGCGGGCTTGGGTAAATGCCCCCTAGTGATCTACGCGCTAGCCTTTAGCCGGCTCTCAGGAGAGTCGGCTAAAGGCTAGCGCGTGAATCGCTACTGAGGGGCCAGGCACGTAGCCAGGATTTTGTTTCGGGGGGGGGGGGGGGGGGCATGACAAAATGCTGTATGAGGGGAGGGGGAGAGGGCGGTCCCAGCAAAATGGAAGATTTCGGGGGGGGGGGGGGTGCGGTCCCCATGGGCCTCCTCGCTAGATACGTGCCTGGAGGGGGCCACACTGTTTGTACATCATACAGAGGCACGGTGTTCGCTTCATACGTGAACTCTGTGCGGACCCCAAGCATGTACCAAGCACGTTAACCTCATACATCCAAGTTCCAACATGTCAGCAGACAGTTTTTGTACGACCAATGGGACATGATCATACAAGGATGAAACAGGCCTCAGGCAATGTCTCCACACTGTCTTTTGTATGACGTAGTGGCAATGTGACTTCGGCTTAAAGGGGCCCTGCAAGGACTTTTTTGACTGGTTTTTAATTTGCACCGAACCTGAGCGCACTGAACGTAGTAACTTAATAAAACTTTTTCTCGAATTTCGCTTTATTTTAAAAGTTATAGGCAAATTAAAATTACAAAAACAAGCAAAAAATAACCTCCTTCATGACGTCCTTGGTCGCTTGAGTGGCCGTGAACTAGAGGAGGATTAGTGAGCTGAGCGAGCGCTCACGGCTGCCGCACTCCGTGTCGACGGCTCGAGAGGGCGCCACTAAAGCATGTTCTGGATAGGCTGTATGAAGCAAGCAGCCAGGGCGGCTCGCATTGCATTTGCTGCGCGATTAAACACTAATTCGGCATGACACTTCATTGGCCACAAACGACAGTAATCACGGGGTAAAGATCAGTTCAGAACGGGAGCCACT
This sequence comes from Ixodes ricinus, assembly GCA_037355805.1. Classification (NCBI taxonomy): domain Eukaryota; kingdom Metazoa; phylum Arthropoda; class Arachnida; order Ixodida; family Ixodidae; genus Ixodes; species Ixodes ricinus. The sequence goes on along the minus strand of JAZHYW010046153.1, from coordinate 7,406 downwards.
TCGCGCTGCCATACCGCCAAAGGGCCAAACCGCAAGCCAAAGCTGCTCGCCGAAGGCCTTCGGAACGCTCGGAACCGGTCGGATCCTCGACTGCAGCGCCGCCGCGTACATCCGGGACCTTTCTATGCTCGCTGGCTCGTCGGTGCCTGATCCCACTACACCTTTCTAGTATGCGCCGCCTTTTCCACCGCTTGGTGGCGGGTATGTCGACGGGTCATTTCTTGTTTCCGTACTTTATAAACTGCATTTGTTTCTTTTCTGATCTAAAATACTGAACAAAAACTACTTTTATAAATAATTGAAACGGCTCGCGCCACTTATATTTTGTATTTCGACTAAAAAGAAGCTTTTAGCGGCTCTGACCAGTAGAAAGGCCAGGACCTAAAACGTCACGATGTCGTCACATATTGCGCGCTTTCGGCACCGCGGGTCGCCCCCGTAGGTGGAGGAGGTTTTCGCGTCGTCCGGTTAAAATATGACGCACTGATATTTAGTTACTCTCTCCGTGCCCGCTGGCTTGCCCGAACCCCAAGAGACGTGGAAACCGCAAAAAAGGTAGACGCTTAAATATGATTGCAGGGCCCCTTTAAGGGACACTCCTCCTCTCTCTTTCTTTCTCTACCTCTCTCGCTCCCGTAATTAAGAGGATGTGACGTCCATTGGAAAACGCGCCAAGCAGAGTGCTGGAAGTGGTCGGTTAACTTAAAGGGACAATGAAAGCAATTTCATATATTTCCGTGGCGATTGAACTGGGTTCTAGGCACGTCCCAGGCAACGTTGCCAAAATTTTATGCGAAACCGGTGCTTGTGTACCCTGCAAATCAATTAAACAGTCGCGGTAATAATCGTACCGGGATCGATTGCGACGACGCCCCGAGAATTGCGGGAGAAGCCAGGAGAAGCGGAGCTCGTGTGACGTTTCAGGGCCCATAAGCGCGACATCACAAGAGACGCGTCAGCGATTGGTCGAAACGAGAGACGTGCCCTCGCGGTCACGTTTTGGTTCGCGATTTTTATGAACACTGTTCCAATTTCCGCTTGAATAACCATGAAAAGTATAAATCGGACAGGAAATGATTACTAAAACCGCAAGTAAAACAGCATAATTTTTTTGCTTCTCTGGACGCGAATTGCTCAACGAGAAACTATGGGCAAACAAGATAAATAAAATACGAACACAGCGCGCGACACGCGGAAACGTTTGGTTTTGGTTTCAGATGTCGGTGTCGTGTTTACTTTGGGAACACGGCACTCGAAGACTTCTGCAAAGCGGTAGTCATGCCATGTTTGTGTGCTGTAAATGGCTGTTCAAACGGTCGACTGAAGACCCGTGATCATTCGGGCGACGGTAGTTTCCACGTACTCCCGTTCGGTTGGTGTTAGGTCACTGAACGGGAGCCCAGAACTCGCTCGTGAGGGCGGCATTGTCGACCATGTTGACAGGTCCGACGAAACGACCGCGCCACCGCGCTGCTATAACCAACCGCGGTAACCAAAGTCTCGATCTCCTAAATGCTACCGATACCGACTATTCACACTTGACGTCACTCCCTACGTCACCTCCGTTCTCAGAGGCCAAGAAATGAGAATGGAGCTAGTTCAGTTTCGGTTTCTTCAGTTCTTTGGTAGAAACAGAAATACGCGTCACAAATGTCTTTAAAACATGGGGCAGTGTGCTAAGTTCCCAAGAAGCCTAAAAACACCATTTAAAAAGGTTAATTAAAAACCGTCTTGACTAGGACCGTCGTTTGACTAGGACTGACTGAGACGAGACCGGGTTTTAAGCCTCTTGCGATGGCTTACGACCGTCTCCGCAGCAGCGCAGCCGGTCGTATACAGGCTGGTTCAGCTGAGTTGCCACCGACTCCGACGCAACCTGTTATTAAGCCTCTTGGGACTGCTTACGACAGGCAGCGCGGCGGCAGCGATAACGGTCGTAAGTTGACTCAGTCAACTTATGACCGCTATCGCGATTAAGACGCAACCCGCTTTTAAGTTAAAAGCGGGTTGCGTCTTAGTCGGTCAGTCGGATAAGTGTGTGAGCCAGGCTTTAAGCCGTCACGAGGGGCTTAATAACCGGTCATATCGAAGTCGGTCGTAGTCAAACGCGGGTGTGTGGACGGGCCTTTACTCCGAAAGCCTTTTCCGAATACGCCACTGGGTCTCGTTCCAGAAGCGGCGACGGCGGCAGGCAGCCCGGGCCGCGGCTTCAGCGCATGCAAGCGTGCGTGCACGCGGCAAGGGAAAAGGAGCACAGCCGGGCGTACCATATGGGCAAATATGGGCGGCTTTCATCGAAACACGCGAGAGGCGGCGCACGCGCGGACGCAGCCAAGCGCCCCACTTCTCGGCAGGTTGGTCGGTTGGTTGGGAAAACGTATGCGTGAGCAGTGTTTACATAACCGACCGCACCAAGTGTGCGCAGCCGGGCGTAACCGGCCATCTATTTGCCACGCCGCGCTTCCTGAGGTCTGCGAAAACGGTTCCCTCTCACGTGCATGCACCTGGGGGACGACGTCTAACACGCGGAACGTGTTTTGGCTTCTAAGTATAGGACGCGGTATTTCGGCGGAAAGGTTCTCATTGAGCTAAGGCTTAGGTCTAGCGAGTATTGTCTCGAAGAGAGCCTGGTGAAGCTCCGCCGTCTTTTTGGCGCTTGCCGCTTGTGGATACAGTATAACAAAACAGCCTGATTTGAGGTTCGTCAGCAAGACGTGTATTACTGAGCCCCCTGACTGCGAGCCAGTGGCGTCACGAGGGTCAGTGGCACCCGGGGCGGTAGCCCACCGCGACACCCCCCCCCCCCCCTCCGCTCTCGCGTAGTCCGCCGCGACCCCCCCCCCCCCCCCCGCTCTCGCGTGGCCCGCCGCGACTCCCCCCCCCCCCCCCCCCCCGCTCTCGTGGCCCGCCGCGACACCCCCCTGAGCGCTGCACCCGGGGCGGTCCGCCCCCCCGCCCCTCCCTCGGACGCCACTGCTGCGAGCCACTCAGTCTGGGACATAGCGATTTTGAGACCACTCGCAACTTTGTAGTGACGTCCAACAAAGTTAGTTCTGGTAAACGTATAATATGTGAAGGCAATTGTCCGTGTCGGAGTATTTAAAATAAGACGCGGCTTTTCTCAAAGACTGCGTAATGTCTCCTCCGGATAGCTTTCACTACGTCTATGTGTACTTAGCAGTCAGTTCTTTAAAAATAATCGCAGCGCCGTTTTCATTTTTTTCTTTTTTTAGAGAAAGGGAACGTCTGAAATGTTTAACGCCTGGTTTAGACACAGATAAAGGACTCCGGCTGATGACACTGTTGAGGGAGGGGCGTCTAGCACAATCCTTAGCATTTATTTTTTGGCACCTGCAACTTATATAAACTTTGGCAGTCTTTCCCTCAGTTCTACAGCGAATTGGAGTCTCATAGGGTGCCATTTGTCCAGGAGAGCCGTTTCGGCCACCTCTGCGCGAACTTAGGCAGGTCGTGACTCCCCAGAATCGCGGTCGGAGGCGGTTTCGTCTCTGTGCGCGCTTCCGGCGGCCGTCGGCGACCGTGAAGTGTCGCACGCCAGTGAGGGGCGCCGTGGGGCAGAAAGCGGCCATCCGACGGCTGACAGAGGCACGGTGGTTGCAGCAGAGATGCTTTATTCGGGGTAAAAAATGGTCGTATTGTTCGTTTGGTCTTGTCTGCTCGGCTGTGAGAAAGAATAAGTTCCATCATATGTGACACCCCTGTGAACAAGCGTGACTTGTGCCAGAGGCAGAAGCTAATATTCAAAACGCAAATGCCGTCTGGAAGATTTTGTTTTCGTTCTGCTTTAGAAGAATAGTTGTATATCTCGCCTTAAATACTGCAATTAAGAAGTTTCAGTATAATATGATATGCGATGCTTTCCTCTCCACTTTAGTGTCAAAACATCTTTAATTGTTTTTTTCGGCAGATGTACATTTTAAAAATCTTTGAATACCTAGTTTTTCTTCTGGTGTTAATACATATTTTTCATATAGCATGGATTAATGAAAGCGAGCTTTTCGTGACTTTTGCATTCTCAGTCAAAGCTTATGGATCAGGAAATATCTGAATTGATTTCATCTAGTGAGCATGCATCATACAAAAATAAGCACCAGGACTGGCAAAATAAATGGAGCGACTTCAACTGTTGTCTTTATTAAAGTGCAATCCCACTTAGAGAAATTTGTTTTCTCTGACATGTCACACAGGCCAAACATTCTTCTTAGAGATTTTTTTTTTCTACAGCAGTTTTTTTCCCCTAAAATCAGACGACCCCCCCCCCCCCCCCCACACAAAAAAAAAAACAAAAATAACTTAGAGGTTTTGCTTGGTGTCTGAAACAAGGAGCGTTTCTCTTCGCATGTGTTGTAACCCACGTTGCGGGCCCGGCACAAAACACCCCCGCTCCGTATTTTTCTTTTCTGTATTTGAGAAGTCGAGAGTCCCTCGTCGTGAGTCCCTCGTCTCTTTGGCACAGCTAGCAATCACACAATATTGTTTCGCTTCCCACACAACGCAAAACAATTGAACAAATGGTCGCAGCACCACACCCCATGGCAGCCTCGCTAAACGCTGCCCGACCGGACTGCTGGCCTTGCTGCGACTGGCAGCGCCACACCAGGCCCGCGCGGCAGAATTGGGCCACACGACATGGAGAGGCCGACCGTCGGCACACCCTCCCACTTCTAATACACCATACCTGCGTCTCAATCGCCATCTTTCTTTTTCTTTTTATTGCATTAGACGGCATTGAACAAAGAGCTGAGACAGCCAGCGAAAACTATACTTAGTTTCAGCTTCAGTCCAGACGCAGCCGACGCTACGAGCTAATGGGACCAATCAAGCAGCGTTAAAAGCGAAAGTCACTGTGCCTTTTCCGTTTATGATTTCTTCAGCGATGAAAGAACACGTACAGAAACACGAAGAACATCATGATGGTGCGCTTTTGACGCTCTCTGATTGGTCCCTTCAGCTCGTAGCTTCGGCTGCGTCTGGACTTAAGCTGAAACGAAGTATAGTGACTTGCTGGATACTTTGAACGAATGAGTAGAACGTGAACGGGAAATAAAAAATATAAATAATCACATAGAAAAAAAAAAAGAGAGGAGGATAACGAGATGCGGAGTATCGAAAGAGTAGGGATGTCACATTGTAGAGCGCGGAAAGCCTCGGGTTATGGGAACACTCACATTGCGGCAATGTCAGGCGCACGGCACATTAATGTCGAATTTTGTGTAACATTGAAAATGATAGACGGCAGCCACACACTGCATTTCGCTTCGCGATCACGCTGTACTATGCAGAAGACCATGGGGGCTAAGTTCGACAAATGTTTCGTTTCTCATAAAAAGAAACGGAAGTGACGAAAGGGACGATATCGCGTCTGATTGGTTAGGGCTCAAATGACGAAAGAGGGAACTTTCGTCATTTGAGCGCCTAACCAATCAGACGCGATATCGTCCCTTCCGTCACTTCCGTTTTTTTTTAGGAGAAACGAAACATTTGTCGAACGTAGTGCCCCAGGTCAACACTCATAATTCCCAAAGATTTGTTTTTAAGGGAACGGAGTTCCGTTTTAGGATTTATCGCGAAGAAAATCTCGGTAATATACAATTCTTGGAAGACTAATGCCCACTACTATAATACAAAATACAATCTGCAAAAACTGTCCGATGCGTGTTTCTTGCTTATGACGGTCCTTTCACACTGGCCATACAAAACGTGTGTGTAGACATGTTCGAAACAAACATGCGTATGAAGTCAACATGCTTCTAAGATGCCTGAAATGTTCCCGCCCATAATTCTGCCATCGTGTCTTTTGTGTACGATGACTGAGCAGTGTGACAGCAGCGGAAGTTTCTAGAGACGCCGATTTTCCCGACGCGGCTATGCAAATATTTGCATCGCGCCATACACCTCAGCGCCTATCACCCAGACCAAAACAGAAAAAAAGGAAAAAGGATGTCACTGGGCTATGGACGTACGCGCGGTGTGTTATGTTTCCGCGGAAGAGCGCATTCCCAGAACAGCCTAGTTTAGACAAAAATGGCGGCGGGCAGGAGGCGCGATGATTCGAATAGTCTATACACGAAGTCCCAGCAGTTTTCTCGGCCAGAGGCGGTGGTTCGTATAACCACACGTCTTCCAACAGTAACCTCGCAGTATCAAGGATCTCCACGAATCGGCCATTACGTTACCGAGCCAACGTTCCGCAACGTAATCGCAGTTGGCCTGGAATACATCGATCGGCCTCCCACAAACCCGTCAAACAGGCTCTGTTTCTTTGGCGTGCCTCGCCACGGGGGCGATTCTCTCTATAGTTAGGCGTCGTATAGCCAGGCTAAATTGGCCCAGGCGCATTTAACCCGGCTGGTCGAAACCGCGCCGTTTCGCAACGAACTCGTTCGGGCAGTTTCCTCATTCTCGTTTGGGAACCATGAATCAAGCGAGGTGTTCGGAACACGCGAGCCTCGCTTTACAGGTAAATAGCTTCAACGAGCTGCGTGCTAAAGTTTTTTGTTTCCTTTCTATTTGACAGTCTTTTTTAATATTTTGTTTAAAGCGTTTTGTCACCATAACCCCCGCAACTTCGTACTACATCGTTAAGTGACGCGGGAATATTAACGACAGAAAGCGCGTTCGCACAAGACCTTTAACAACCTGCAGTGACTGCCATTTTTTTCATTTTTATTTTTTTACGACGACAAAAAGTGCCTTGGAAGCCATGTGCGGCGCGGTCGTTAGGACGAATAACGTGCACTCTCGATCACTTAGAGCGTTTTATATGTTTGCTCGGCGATTACTTGGTGATCAACCGAGCCGGACTTTCTAACGCCCTGGGACGAAAGTGATCCTAAATGAAACATAACTCTAATGCAGGCGCCCGCTCCCTCCGTCCATTAGAGCGAGTGCGTACAGTAGCATTAGCCGTAAGGTGGACTCGTAAGCTTCTCTAGCGCCGAATTCGCGCCGAGGCTGGCTTTCTCTTTGTCACATGTAAGAAAAATAATATAAAATATAAACAGTTATAACTTCGTGTACACCCACAACTCACAAGTATACTTGATTACCGTCATTATATTCTCTGACTCGAGTCTTGGAAGGAGTGAAGGAATACTTAGAGAGAGAGAGAGAGAGGGAGAGAGAGAGAGAGAGAGGGAAAGAAAGACATAGACAAAAATAATAAGAAATAATAAAGAGCTTTGTCAGGGACCACGAAAATCGTCCCGTTCAGTTCGTTCCTACGCGTCGGCCGAATCCATTTCCTTTCCGAGCTCTGTTGCAAGAAATCATCACCTCATCCATCGTCACGCTCCGACAGATATATATATATATATATATATATATATATATATATATATATATATATATATATATATATATATATATATATATATATATATATA
>JAZHYW010046152.1:0-56568 GCA_037355805.1 Ixodes ricinus | reverse complement strand
TTATGATTGATATCCATCCAGGAGCTTCATTTTCTAGTGTCACTTGGTTGCTCGCTAGCTGTATCTTCTTTTACAACTTGGTCTTTCTTGGCACAGGGGTGTTTCAAAGGTCCCGCGTTGGATGATGGATGATGTATAGATTTTTCTGTCGAACCTTGCGTCAAGATCTGACTGATAGTGGGATTGGTGTTCATCTTTTCTTTAACATTTTGGCCAGTTCTTTGGAGGGCTGAAGCATCTGTCCTTACCAGTTTCTTCTGACTTTGACTTTGGTCTTCTGGTGCCTTCGGCGGTGTCCCTGGTCGTTTTTTGACGGAAGAGGGCGGATCTTGCTTCACGGAACCCTACGGTATTCATTTTTGAATAATGTAGCTACAGACTGCTTCCTTCCACTTCGGGCATATGTGCGATGTAGCCTCATGATTTCCATTGCTATTAATGCATTTTAATGAGCTGGACGTGCATCCCTCAGCTGTCGGAACGTGGTTCTCGGCACATCGATTGCAAGCTTGGGCGCGTTTGCAGGCGATTTTGTTGTGTCCGAAACCACCGCAGTGTTGGGATTGTATGGGCTTCTCTATGAATTGGACAACAGAGTGTCGCACATATCCTAGTAAGACGTGGCTCGGAAGGTGGCTGCCGCTGAAGACGACTTTGACGACTCGAGATTTTCCAAGTCGTCGCACATTGGCATCTTGGCTTCTGACTCGTAGGTGTTGTGCCAGTTCTTCATCGGTGACATCCGCATCAACGTCGTAAATTACTCCGATGCTTGTTTTGCCTGACAACGGAGAGTATGGTCGTACTTGGGTACCGCATAGTAATGTATTCTTCATCGCTGCATGCCCCTTTCAGACGTCAACTGCAATAAGGTTGAGTCGTTGATTGTAGCGAACCTGAAGAATGCATTCCGGACTTTTGTTCTCGAGAGCCTGTGTGACCCTGAGACTGCTAAGGGAAGTTAGTTTCTTCTCTGAGTTGGTCGATAAATATATGACGGTGAGACTGTTAGAGACATTGTTTGACACACGTGTTGTGCCAGAATCGGAGAGTGAGTCATCACTTCGAACACATTTCCGATTTCCAAAATGCACCATTGTCCTCCAGAGTCGTTGTCCTGCTCCATGTTGGAATGTTCCAAGTTAGAAAACTCAGGTGAGGCGTTTGGAGGGGCAGCAGACTGTCTTCCATGGGGTTTACCGGTGGGCGTTGGCCAGGAGTGATGTCAGAAGATGAATGGTCACCGATGTTTGCTAGTTTCTCAGATAAAGACATGGCTCCTTACATGCAGTGGCGTTTGGTGGTGAGAGACAAGCCCAATTCCACTTGCCGGAACAAAGCGCTCCAGGTCAGGATACAAGTACATAGGTTTCAAACGTAAAAATATAGCGAGAGAGCAACTTTTCGTGTTTCTTGCTGAAAGCACTTCGTCGTCGTTTCCCCGTCTGCCTGGAGAAGCATTTTTTTTTGTTATTTGTAAATGTGCCACATGGCATAATAGGGGGGGGGGGGTTCGAAAGGATGAAAAGTAGCATATAAACGTTTCGTTCCTCCCTTCCTCTCGTGTTCGCTTGGGGGCGCGTCAGTAGAACACGCCGTTGCTACCTATTTTCTCCTTTTTGAATTAGAGTGTGGAAGCGAGAGAGAACCTCCCTCTATGCCAGCCAATGCTCTCCACAGCAAAAGCGTGACCTTTGTGGACAGCCCTTCGTTCAGCCCTACACTCCCCGCGATGCACGCGCAAGAGTAACATATATCAGACTCAGACACGAAAACGCAATAAGCTGGCCCTATAAATGCAGTGTATTTAAAACAGCCCCTTGGCTCGTACAAGGCAGCGTAACACACTGCACTCAATCACCGTTTGACATGACTGCGTCACCACTTCCTGTGTCTCCGGCAGGTATCTGAGGTTCGGAGATACGTGCCACAGTCCCACGTTAGTGTTTTCTCAAACATCGGGACCTGTTTTTTTTTTAACACGCCATTTGTGTGATCTTGCACACTTACTCTAATTTACAATGCGTGGAACGCGTCTCCGACGTGTGAGCTTATTGCGCCCTAAAATTTGTGTTCCTCGATTTCCGCCTGCTGATGTCATAAAAGTGTCAATGACATTACTCTGAAATTTATTCTTGAGCGCGTGAAACTGTTCGAAATTTACAGAACATTTGTGTTGGAGAGCTCCACGTGTCGTTGGTTAAGGTCCATCGAGAAAGTACAGGCATTCTACACAACACATGGTGTTCACAGCACTGCTATTTCGCGGTGGGGTCGAAAGCACATCAATCTGAAGATCCAGATGATGGCTGCCAGTCCGTTGGCTCCTGCCAGAGTGTGATAGAGGCCATCGTAGCTTCCACCCTGGTCCCTGAAATAGCCTGTGAACGACGTATGGATATCATTATACATTAAACTCCATAACAAAATCACTTCCCATTTAGACTACTAGTATACGGTGACTCTGGAAGTGAAGTGCACCGTGTGCACGGTGTAAGATATATAAAGGTGGACACCGCCCGCGTCGGTCGTAGCTATAGGATAAACTCTCTCCCTGACTTGGTTGCAAGTGGCGTCACAAGATGACCATTCGATCAGCGGCCAGAGATAGCCGGTCGCGGGCCCGATTACCATGCTTCTCTATGACAGAGTTGCGTTAAGAAAAAGTCGTTTTCGGTGTCCCGCGTTCTGTTTAATTTGGCATTTGCGCCACGTGTATTGCTTAGACACAATTTGCGACTTCAGCGAAATCGACGGCACCTACCGGCTAATACAGAAAGCTGTGCGGCGGCGCTGCCCCACAGCTTTCTGCTTCGCTTCTGCTTCGCTCGAGAAGGCTAATGAGCGAACCTAAGTTGGCTCGTTAGGCTTCTCTAGCGAATCAGATATTCACAGTACTTGGCGGTTTGCAGACGAAGCCACGAAAGTAGGCTTTAAACATGTGGTGAAAATCGAGAATACCTTCAAACTTCATTAATTGGAACGTTCTCTCCCTCTCGCGTACACGTCTTTTCCAAAGCCTTGCTCGATTTGTTTCAAAAAACCGCCGTGAAAGCTGCAACGCTAATCCGTTTTGTGCAGGTGATACTATACGGCCAAGAGGACACAATATAGGGAGATAATATGCAACTATTAGTCGGGCCAATCAATTAAAAATTGTTAATTGACTTCTTTAATTGGAGGCAAATGGACATATAGTTCTCACCCTAAAGAATTGCGCTGACCATCACTCGAAAGCCACTAAATCAACTATTTTGCACAGTATATAACGCCGGGAGAGCATTTTGCGGCGTTCTGTGCAGGAAACAGCTCCATTTTGGACGCTTTTCTAGATTTCGGTTTCTTATCGGAGCGCATATTTGCGCCCTCGGTACACTGCCCCGGCGGTTGCGGCGCGAAGCCGCCCCCCCGTTTCCCTCGCACAATGGAGGGAGGTCGGGCGCAACGCGTGTTGCGCGTCTCCAGCCACTGGGGGAGCAGGACCGCGGGCGCGTAGATGCGCTCTGATAAGAAACCAAAGTTAGAGACGCGTTCAAATGGACCGTTTTTACAGACGTCGTAAAATGTTAGCCCCGGCATTATAGCCTTCAAAAAGATTTAATTTAGTGGTTTTCGGTGATGCTCAGCAAGTTTTCTAATTGGAACTATATAGGTCTATTTGTAGTGTGTTAGTTAAGTTAATGAACAAATTCCAGCTTAATTCAGCCGATCAGACAGTTACGACTGATCGTCCTATACTATGTCCCCCTGGCCGTACAACTCACCCGTACAGACCGCATAAATGTACGCTTTTACGGCTTCTTTAAGAAAATCAGCAGAACCCATCCTTTGGGAATGATTATCTACGTTAATGCGAATAGCATCAAACGGTGCGGAGTTATGCGCGTTCGTCAGGTGGCCGGCACACTCTAGATACGCCAGCCCACTCTTGGAGGCGATTCTAAATTTGTTGACACTTTCACAGCCCTGCGCACGATCTCCGCAGCCCAGCACGTGCGTTTGTGTCACTTAGGAAGGCGAGCAAAGCACGCGCCATACGCACAAACACTCAAAATGGTACTGACCAGACTTTCTGGCGTCTCAGCTAGTCTCAACCAACGGTATTTAAACGGTTGTTTATATCTTTACCATAGACGCGCTTACAGCGCTGTCACAGCTACCGGTGCGCGCGTTCCATGCACGAGGGCTCATTCCGCTCTCGTGAGGCTGAGCACGGCTGCTACATCACCCTCTCCTGAGCGCGGGAGAGGGTGAGCTAGCGGCTGTGCTCAGCCTCACGAGAGCGGAATGAGCCCTCGTGCATGGAACGCGCGCGCACCGGTAGCTGTGACAGCGCTGTAAAGCGCGTCCTATGGTAAAGATATAAACAACCGTTTAGAGTGCGTTGAATGACTGCCTTCATAGCTCTGTGGTTAGCGCGTCTGCCTGCTGATCAAAGGGTCAACGGTTCGAATCCCAGCCGGCGCCGGTCTTTTTTATTTATTTATCGACCCGCGGCGTAAGAGGTTAGATAGCCAGATAGATAGATACATAGACGAAAAGTGCGTGAAGTATCCAAAGAATGCATATTCGTATTAAAATGAAGGAAAGATGCCAGAATCTGGCCCGAACGCGCTCGGTGATCCTCGACACTGTCGGTTGTCATAGAAAGTGTTCCAGCTTGCACTCGTCTCCATCGGTAACGAGGCAGGCAAGAGGCAGCGCAGGGAAAAGAGTGGCGTTACTCTGGCAGCTACGCTGCTATATGCAGTGGCTCTAGTTGGTACTACGTCTCTAATTTCTCGGTGATATCTAATGTGAAGATTTTGCGGCCTTGGAGAACGTGCTCATTCGTACGCTTGGTCTGCTAATGAATTTGTCGTGCGACGTCATCCAAAATTTATGCTGCATGAGTGCTCTCATGTGTCTGTGCACAAGTGCCATATGATTTAGTCGAGTTTGTCCCATAGTCGACAGTAAATACGTTTTGAGCCGCCGGATGACAAGAGAACGGCCTCTCAGATCCGCATGACGTGGCCGGGATGAGTATACGTAATTTTGATTAACTTCGCCATTTCCGGCAAAATATTCCTCAGCTGCTGGCCTTTGTCGCACCGAAACCCTGAACTAGATTCGGGAATGGTTGAAGCGGTGCAGGGTGGTCCTGTTTTAGAATATCGATCAGCATGTCTCTGTGCAACAACACGCTCCCATGGTTCCAAATCGTCCGCGTAGAATTTTGCGACATACATGGCATCTTCTTTTCTATGGCAAACTGCTCGATCTGTCCCATATGTTCCCATATACCAGGCGGATGCTCGGTCTTCAGCGAGGTAAGCGCGCTGTCAAAACCTTCATCTCCGATGGAGAAATACGGTGCAGCAGTACCGTGTTCATGTCTGCTGGACACCCGTTCACTCGATTTAGTGTTTCTCGAAGTCGGCCTTTTTTTATTGGCTCGAAGTATCTCTTTCCGCAAAGCGCTGCCTATGCTCTTTTTGGCCACCATGGATGAGTGAATATATGAGGAGCGCTCCCGCTTTATTTCTACTCAAAGCTTTCTGAATGACTTTCTCAACGAGTCCGCGCCACAGACCACCGGGACTCCGAGATCGCACTACGCCGTTGAAGAGAGCTCGGCAGCAACTGGGCCGCCACCGGCTGGTATGACGCCATTGTTTCTTGCGTAACCAAACTTTTTTCCCCGTCAGATCAGTGCTCAAATGTATTGTGCCCAAGTTTAATCGTAATAAAGCGGTTAGTTGCCTGTTCCTCAAGTGTGGTATGCAGTGGACTCCTCAAGACTGCGCGCGAATGGCAGACCTACTCTCTCTCCGTGGTTCACCATCTCCCCAGCGCGAGACCTTAGTAGCGAGCGCACAGCCCACATCGCACGACACTTTAGACCCTTTTCAAAGAGTGCGTTGCCATCTTGAATATCGCAGCTTCCAGTATGGGCGAAAACATCGTTTTGCCCTCTGCGTGCCGCTGGAAGGTGTTCATAAAAATTGCGTGATCGTCGTATATAATTGTTTTCCCTGACATACTTTTCTTGCATATCCCAGGCTAAGCTGTCTTGTTATTGTTTTCGACGCTCACACTAAATACGAAATCCACGTTCCTGCGGACAGAAGAAAAAGTTTTCTTTTGTCCGCAGAAGAGTTTTCCTTTTTGTGTCGGGAGCCTGAATTTGTGTACAAATAGTAAGTGTGTTTCAATAAACGTTCAGTTGTAAGTTAGCGCTTGGTCCTGTCTCGTCTTCGTCGTGTCCTCGTCTTTTAGGCGCTTCAGAAGTTAAACATGTATCAACTAGCCCACCTATTCATTTTACTGGAATACAGAAAACCTATATATTATTGTCGCGATATCTGGGGAAGCTAGCAAGTAATTTGGAAGTTTGCGTGCCCTCATTATAATGCAGGGGCGTGCCATTGGGAACGTTGCGCGTAAATAAATGTCCAGTAAAAGAAAAGAAGAAAATTGGGTGTCAACGTAAAATTACTGGTACAGCCTTGCCGCGCTCAGCAGAAGTGCGTTCAGGAGAAAGGCGGCTGTTCGGTGGAGCCGTGCAGTACACGTTCTGAAAGAAGCTAACCCGTAAATAGTCGGTCGTACAGCATAATTTTGCGCATATTTGCAGGGAGCGGTGAGTGGAACTGTACAGTGCAAAGGAACAGTGAATGCGCCTTTTATAGCTGGCGGCATAAATTGGTTCAATTTGCTTTCACGGCGTGGTAAGCATACAAAATCTATCGCATACAAAACTATAGCTCGGGTGTGAGCGTGAGTGTGCAATGCTTCAAGAAACAGAAATGTCAATTAAAAAACAAACACCCCCCCCCCCCCAAAAAAAAAAAAACGTACTGGTTTTGTTATTTATTTTTATTCACAGCTCACATAATTAACACCAAATCTATTGCTTCCTTATTTTACGACGCCTTACAACCACAAGTGTTTAAGAGTGAACCGCATGCAAATGATTTAGCGAGTGACGAGACGAGGCACGGCTACAAGCGACGAGAGTCAGCGACGAGCGACGTAGATTTCTTACTGTCGCTCGTCGCGTCACTCGGTTTTTGGATTTCTAGAAAACGTCGCTCATCGCCTTGGTCAATTGCTCCCGTCTTTTTCATGTGGTTTGCCTCGTCGCGAGACTGACTGAGCGACAGCGAGCCCTCGTCGCCGTAGCTTGTATCGTCGCACGCCAAGTCGCTTACATGTGGTTTATACTTCAAGTCAGCTTCCTCCTTGACAAAATTTTTGAACAGAAAACTTGTTGAAGAGTTTGGACACCCTATTTGCTTTTACATTTTTGTTCTTTATTGACAGGTAGTGTTCAAGAGCCACAAAGAGATGTCTGACCAAGAAAGGAAAGCTCCAAGTGACGACGACGACCAGTGCAGTTCTGTATCCAGCGTCGCAAGCTCAGTCACTGAGGCTCGTCAAAGCGTTGATAACGCTAACACACCAAGACCGCCGATCACTGCAGAAGCAGGTCCTTGAAGCATTTAAAACATCTCTGAGGTCTCTAAGATATATTATGGTAAACAAATTAAGGAAGACGCCACCAGCCTACCTGCAAAAAGACCTACACATGGATCTCCTAGCTACTATGCCCAAAGTGACAAGGTGTTTTGCGAAACTTGCTGTGCAGCTTCAGAGATGAAACAGCAGCTATGTAACACTTCGCGCTACGAGGACTCTTTAATAGCCTTTGTTACGAACGGCTTCTCGAACTGGAAATAAAGCTCTGCATCGATTTTCAGGCCGTGAGAGCTCCAAGGTTCATAAAAAGGCATGCCGGGCCGTCGTAGCTGCAAAATGCGACGTAAATGCGGTCGCTGCTTGTGTAAAAAAAAAAAAAAAGCAAAAAAAAAAGAACAATGAATGACGCGAGGCAGGCTCTCCTAGCTAAATTGTCATTTCTGATATACCTGTCAACAGAGGGTTCTTAGAACTTGGTTACTAGGCCTTAAAAGTAGCTAAGTACGTTACTCGTTTCTTTTGTAAAACAAGTAACTAAATACGTTACTTATTGCCGAAAAACTAACTAAGCAGAAGTAACTCGTTACTAGTAACGCGTTACGTGCATCTCTGGTCTCACCGTACGTCTTCGTGTCTCGAATGTCGAAGTTGAAGGGGCCGAAGACAGTGAGTGTATTGGAGACAGAAAGGAAAAGACAGAAGGGATTGAATAGACAAAACAAAAAGAAAACGAACACGATGCTTGCATGATGCTGGTTTGGCTATCCTTTAACAAAAACAAACAAAAAGAAAAGACCTTCATTCTTGCTCTGCTCATTACCCGCTATGGTCGGTGACTTTAGCAGAGTGAACGCTGGAGAGGACATTATCTCCTCTCAAGTGTTCCTTCAGAAAATAATTTATTTTAACTATGGCTTCGCTCACTGATTTAATGATCGTCCGTCTAGCAGAAATGCAGAAAGTTTTGTATTTTTAAAGTAATCTCGACCGTGTTTTTTCACCAAAACATGTTTGGGATGTTTTATATGTAAAAAAACAGCTTTGTTTTCCTACATATAACGAAACGTTAAGTAGAGTGTTTATTTAAAAAAACGACGCATTTTTAGTGTACTAAAATTGTTTTTATTACCGATAATGCAAGTCTATTTGGACTTTAACAAAACACTTGTGTTCTGGATGAATAGCATAAGGCCTATTTTTTTCCAATAACCTTTCCTGAATTCTAATCTAACAGAACCGTTTCCTTAGTATTCCGCAATTTTTCGGATATTTTCTGTTATAATACAAACAAATCTTTACTGTGTATTCTTCTTCTATCTGAAACGATTCTTTTATGCATTCTATCAGATTTAGACGATTGATTTCTGAATACTGCATTCCATGCATTATAGAACTTTGAAGATAAATGTGTCGGCTAAGTTTTGTTTCGGGAATGGTGATTTAAATCGTAAGATTGAAATCCACTTCATATAAACTATTACTTCGAATCATGATATAAATTCTATTAAATTTTGCTTCTAGCCTGCATCCACTCTTCATTTACTAAATTAGCGTTAGTGTCAAAAATTACCAAGTATAATTCTCGTTTTGTGACCTTGCTCGTATGACCTCCTAGATGGAGTACAATTGGTTGGGGTTGTCACTTACCGACTAGCCAGGGCCTGGTCATGGAGAAAGAACCGGCGATGAAGCGTGCTCCGCCGAGAATCATAGCCAAAGACCGATCCTTGAAATCCTTCATGACCACAGTAGACATCGTACCGACAACTAAACCGCCACTGGCGCCAAGAAGCAGGGACGACAGCCCAAAGGCGATCATTGACGTGGACCACGCTAGGGCTTCGCTACCGATGGTGCCTCCAAGAAAACTGAGTAGCATTAAACCTTGGAGGGAAATATAGCCCCGATCAAGGACAAAGCCACCAAGCACACGCGTGACCAAGTCGGCGATAGAGTAGACGTGGATGAGGTAAACGGCCAGGCTGGGCTCGATACCCCTATCTTGTGGTAGGTCTATGTGCACGAGGAAGAACGTTGACATCGAATAAACATGAAGCGCGAACGACAACGAATCAACGAGGAACGTCCAAGAGATGAATGCTGTCATCACTTCTCTCACTACTGTGTTGACCCTGCAGAAGCTTCTGACCCAACGTTGACAGTTGATGAAGGCTGAAACCGAAGATGGTGTCACCTCAGTTTTAAAGTGATTACCGCGCGTTCTGGGACACGCGAGCGAGTCACTGGCATTTGATTCCTGCTGACACGAACACGAACCTTCGTCAATGTTCAGGAGATCTACCATCTCCGAAAGCTGCCTTTTGGCCACAGTATATGGCTGTTCTTTATTTTTTCTCGTGGCCCGGGGAGGACTTGCCACAGTCAGGAGAACAGGAACCGCGTTCATGCTTACGGCTCCGTTGAGGAGGAACATTCCTGGGGTTCCATACTGGACTCTAAAATAGTTCGTCAGCTGCGGTGAGAAGAACACGTTAAGGCACTGTGAAGCCGAAGCTAGACTGCACGCCGTTGCTCTCCATCTCACAAAATGTTTGCTAAGAAGCACCTGCACTGCAACGATAAGACCGGACTGGCAACATCCTGAAAAGTAAGGGAGAAAATGTGTAGAGAGTATTTAGGGCTTGAGGGCTTGCTTGACAGGGGGGTCAAGTATGAATGCAAGTACACACCACATTCATCACAAACTAATTATATACTGACGTTATGACTTTCGGTAACACAGTTTAAGAATAAACAATTCCCGTTTACACACCATAACACAGGTAGAAATCTGTTTTTGTTTTATCGAAACCTGGTTTACCTTTTCAAGCATTTAAGTTATCAGGCTTTTTTTATTCCTTATATTCTTAACTATAAATTTTTCCTTGTCTCAATGCTTTAACCTTCTAATAAACAGACAAAAAAATTCTCTGTTTGCAATTAGCCAGTTGTCTGATAGGGCCTGCTGGGTGTTGAGCAGAATGGAGCCCTAAGGCGTGGAAGTAGCAAAGCAGGCAAAAGGAAAAAAAAACCGCAGAAGCCAATCGCTGTTTTGGTTCCTTTCACCTCACAACCCCAACTTTCTTGGACATCAACACTTCCACGCTTGCACTAAAATGAGATTTTCAACTGAACAACAATACATCATGATTCCACAGGAATATTTTAGATGCCAGTCATATAGAATATAAAAGCAGTAATTAAACTTTTGGACGTGTAAAGTCTTTATTTCACGGTTTTACAAATGTACTCACGTTCAATAGTATCGGCCACTTTCACAAATTTATCAGTTTCTGATTTTGTTGACAAAAGATCGTAATATTCCCCAGGACTGTAACTGCCTAAGTATCATAGAACGGAAATCAAGTAGAATCTTTATATTTCCTTAATTTCTTTTTTTATTCCATGGAATGTCCTAGAACGTTGTCCATGCGCGAAGGCAAAAATGTCGCCCTAACTAAAAACAATCCGAGCAAGGAAATCACACGCGGAAGTGGGTCTTATTATTATTTCCCACAAGCTTCCGCTCTGAAGCGAAAACGCGCGACAGCGCGTTATTTAGTTCGACAAGCGGGCAGTCATTCCTTTGTGTTTATTTCTTTGGTAGAAAGCGCGGTTACTTCCGAAGTAATGTGGGAATTTGAGATGTAACAATTATAAGAAAACGTATAACCAAACTAGTGGAATACGAGTGAAGGATTTTCAGTTCACTCAAGCAATAGCCCACATAACTGAACATAAAACGGACGAGCGTATATAATTATATGAATGTCATCGAGCATATTCGATTAAATATAATTAAAATATGCAGTGAACTACATTCTAAGTAATTTGAAGCGTCTACTTTCCCACAAGGCACCTGGGAGAGTCAATCGCTGCAATCGACAGAGGCAGCTGGGCGAGCGAAGGGCTGAACATGCTGTTTAGAATTATGGCGAATTCGCGTGGTTCTTCTTTCAGCGCGCTCTCGAGTGATCTTTCCAGGGCACGCGAGATCGCCTGGTGGAAAAGAAGTGCGGTGGCCTGATCGGCTGGTTATTTCCGTGGGTCCCTCTTAGAGCTCTCCTAGCGCTCCGCCTCGCCGTCGAAGTGCGGAGCGGCACAGGCGTCACGTGGTACTTGGACGGTGATAAGATGGTTTTGTTAACGGCAGTCTCCTGTGGTGTGCGGGGTCCAACATGATGGCGACGAATATCTGGCTCTACAGAGTGCTTGTGCGTCCGACGGTGCGAGAATTACAACGGACGGGACGACATTCGCTTGTGACCGTGACAGGAGAACTCGACGTCAGAAATATTCCCCGTGCTTTGACGAGATCGTTCATCTCACGGCGGTGAACCCGCTAAGCCCGACCGATAAATAAACAGCTCGCAGGGCTCGCCGCTGTTTAACCGGGTTTAGTGGACGCTTCAAGGAATTTTCGGGTTCATTAAAATTGCGGTCAAAGGTTTGTGTTGTAAAGCAAAGGGAGAACCGACTATGATGCACTGTAATTTGTGTCACCTGACGATATATGCTAAGTGCTGTGGGTGTTGCTTGCACGATATTCCGCAGTGAGAAAAATGCGATTTATTAACCACTTGATATTTGCCTGTTCTGCCGTACGCATGACCACTACCGCAGCGCGTTCACTGTCGAAAACGCGATGAGCTGACAACTATTTTCAAACACTGTCTTTCGTTCCATTCTGCAAAAATCAATTCGCACTCTTTTTTTACGGGCGAAGCTCCTTAAGCCTGGTTCACACAGTTGCGTTTGACTGCGTTTGACTGCGTTGCGGCAGCGAGAAACCGGGACATCTCTGCTGCTTATATCGCGTGCCAAGATGATTCCTTGCATTAGATTCCACGCTTCATACGAAGCACAGATGTGCCGGTGACTCGCTTTCGGTTCTCGCCGCAACGCAGTCAAACGCACTCAAACGCAAGTGTCTGAACCGGCCTTTAGGGGCTAGCCATGTCCGTAGGTACGTCCGTAGGTACGTCTGTATGTCCGGCGTCGGTGCTCGTGCTCGTGCTTGTGAGCTCACGTGCTCACGAGCACGTGAGCACATGCTCACGTGCTCGTGTAGGAGGAAAAAAGGATAAAAAAATGAAAAAAATTATGAAAAACAATTACCAGCACGTGAGCACGTGAGCTCACGTGCTCGTGTAGAGCAAAAAAAAAAAAAGATAAAAAAAATTGAAAAAAAATGTTGAAAAATAAAATATGAAAAATCTGTTTGCGCAGTTGACAGGATTCGAACCTGTGCGGTGAGACCCCAATGGATTTCTAATCCATCGCCTTAACCACTCGGCCACGACTGCGGGACGAGTAGGGGGCTCTACATGTGGTAGTAACTCAAGAGCTGGGGATGTCATGGATGAAACGTTGCATGTAGCCGCTCAACGTCTATACAGGAGAGGGCGCTGCGGTTAAATAAGTATATAATCGCGTTAAACTTTGCATGCATTGGCTCAACGTTTGTAGACGAGAGGGCGCTGCGGTCAAATGCTCAAATGCGTATATAACCACGTTCCATACCACACATTCTCTTTCTGACATGGATGAAAACGAACGAAAGGCTCGGCATGCTGCGGCTCAGCGTCTACGCAGACAAGCACCACCAGAGCTTCGCCCCAATCAACATCATTCACCACGTGGATATCCGTTAATTTTTTTTCTACTTGCCGATGCGTAGACCTTTGCGTTGTCCGTCACAGCCGTTATTTCATCGCGTTGCGAGGGCAACGTTTGCTCAATCGTTCATCGTACGCTGTAAAATCTTTTTTATACTTTACCAATGGCAAGGAGTTTTACTTTCTTTACTAGTCCAAGAGTGTCAGAGCGCTCTGAGCCCATCAGTTGCGATCGGTTCAAAAGGATCTCGAGTAGCTTTGGCGACAAGGAGAAGGCACTCCGTTGAATCAAGGACAAAGGAGAGAGGCGGCCACCGGACTTCACCATTAAAACGCAATCTACTTTGTGACCTTGAGCATGAAGTTTAACTACCCTCAAAACTACAGCGCAGACTTTTTTTATTATTATTCAATTCAGTTAGGCCTTTGAAAGTTCTATTCTAGCGAAACTGAACTTCTAACATTTACTCATGACCTTCATGTCACTCTCGACCAGGGTTCCATGACTGACTGCATTTTTTTTACTTCTCAAAAGCTTTCGACAGGGTTCATCACGTACTTCTTTTACATTAACTTCATAACCATAGGCAACTTCATAGACATTAAAGGGGTACGGGAACGAAAATGTAAATAAACAACTTTCGTTCGGAAATGAGTCAAGCATGGTGGCTAATAACCGTAAATAACAATCGCGCGTTTGTATTTCGAACGACTGGCTATATTTTTTGTTCCGAATGGTGCACTCGAGCAAGCGCTCGAAAAGAAGCGAACGGACAGCGCGACGCGTCATGAAATATCCGACACCAACAAAAGTACAAACAAGATTCTACGCATTCGTGACGGAGCAAGGCTGGCGTGGTTATGAGCTTTGCCGTTGGTGGCGTTGTCAGTGTAATGGTGGCGTCAACTCGTTACTACCGAGCCGTTCGAAGTACCCCTGGGGTGATGAGCGTTTCACGTGTGGGTTGGTCGGTTTTCTCTTCTTGGAGAAAAAGGAAAGTAGAACTCCCCGTTTTAGTCGTATTTTTTTAGCTGGCAGACCCAAGCTTTTCGTTACCCTGGGACTGCACTCGTAGTCCTCATCACGAAAGTGATCGGACACAAGCGAGCAGCGGGAGTCAGAATCCACGTCAGAAACGACGAACGGGGCACGAAGCACGAAGTCTCACGTCGTTCGGAAACTTATGGATCGGGATATCTTTGTTGACCAAATCGTTACAACAGTTCTCAGCTATGCAGAAGCGCGTGCGGTATCTCGACATTAGAAAGCGCAGAACGGCTTCGAACTGTACAGCAAAGTCACAGGAAAAAATGAAAGCCGTCTACAATTCCTTGTAACGCCGAATTAGAGCGCAGCTCTTGAGGAGGAGGAGGGAAGGGTACTGAGGGAGGGTATACCCCTCCTCCCTCCTCCTCACCTCCTCATCCTGTCTGCTACTCCTCCTCCGAGCGGCGTTGGCGTCGCCGTCGGCGTAATCGTGAGCCTCGTGTGACCCTCGTGGCCTCACGGGGGTCACGTGACCTCGAGCGGCGTCGGCGTCGCCGACGCCGCTCGAGCCGGAAAGGGGCGCTTAAGAGCTGTGCTCTAGAACTCGGCGACATTGCCCAGTGAGTCCATCATCCCATCTCAACAGGGTTCCTTCGCAAAAAGGCAAAGGCTTCGCATTCGCGTTCAGGCCTAGGTAACTTAAAACAGTTGAGCGTAACGGTTCCTGCTACGTCATGATACGGAGCAAGATTCCCTACGTTGCTAGATTATCTGCCAACTAAGCTTCACAGGCGTCCACCAGGTGCACATTGAAAGATCGTTTGATTAGCTTTAAATTTAGTTTTCTTGTGCCTTTCAACGTAAGACCGGTATTTTTGAGGTTATGCAGCAACGTTGAGGATAAATAGATAACTTCCTAGACATTAATGTACTCGCTTAGATAGAATCGGTTCTAACAAAGCGCCGTCATTTTGTTCACGTCAACGATACGAGTTCTTCATCCTCTCGTGTAAACTCCCGTGTCCCACAAAGTTTCGTACTCGGTCCACTTTGATTTTTTATATATTTTACCGACCTACCAATGCTTATTCCTGAATCTGTTACCTTGTGTGCTGTCGACTTTGTTATTTATAAAATAAATTATTAATGAATCCGACATTTCTGCCCTTTAAACTGATATTAATAACGTAGCCAGTGGCGTCACGAGGGTCAGCGGCACCCAAGGCGGGAGCCCGCCGCAACCCCCCCCCCTTTCCGCTCTCGCGTGGCCCGCCGCGCCGGCTTCCCCGCTCTCGTGGCCCGCCGCGACACCCCCTGAGCGCTGCACCCGGGGCGGTCTGCCCCCCCCCCCCTTGTGACGCCACTGAACCTAGCCAATACCACCTAGAATACAAGGCCTGCGCATGACGTTTCGTTAGTAGATCCCCGACCCGCCCCAAGCGGCAAACAGGCTGAAGCTTGACGAGAGTATGGGCCGCGTCCCAACTGCGTCGCATTCACTTGCGGCCACAGCTGTGTGCGTGACTGCTGAGCGCGAGCAGATAGCGAGGTTCCAGTTCATTTGCAACGTGCACGCGAACACTCTCTCGGCCAGGAGCGCGAGCTAGCACGCGCTCCTGGCTTTGAGACGGGCATTTCGGGCGCGCGCGCTCGTTCTGCGGAAGAACGCTTCAAAGCAGCGACCCGGAGTATAAAAATTTCCCTCGAAAATGGCGTCCACTGCTAGCATCCAGCGTCCAGCGAAGGGCTTTGCAGCCCTTCGCAAAGCAGTAAGGCAATTTCACTCACGCATTTGACGCTCCACGTGAACGTCTAACTTCATCGTATGCCATAGCAACAGACACGCGGCGTGAGCATCTGTTTCATTATCTGCTACGCAAACCATTGAAGCAGGCGACGGAGCAGACGACGTCGCAGACGATGTAGCAGACGACGGTGCTCATCCGGGCTACCTAGGGGGCGCTGAGGGGATCTACTAGTGATGACGTTTAGAGGAGGAAACGCGCAGGCCTTGTGTTCTAGGTGGTATTGACCTAGCCCACTGGTGCACAAAATGGCTTATGGATTTTAACATTTCTAAATGTAGGTCTATGACAGTGTTTCGTCAAAATAACGTTTGTCCTCCTACTACATTAACTATTCCATCCTCCTTTCTGTTTCCTCCTATAAAAACGTGGGTGTTCATATTATCAATGACCTTTTCTGGAATGGCCTTGTTGAATACGTCACTAACAACGCAAATCGCTTAATAGGTTGTCTCAAAATAAATATTTCGCTCACTCCTGTTCCCTAAAGGGGCCCTACAATCATATCTAAATGTCTACCTTTTTTGAGGTTTCCACGTCTCTATGGGTTCGGGCAAACCAGTGGGCACGGAGAGAGTAACTAAATATCAGTGCGTCATATTTTAACCGGACGACACGGAAACCTCCTCCACCTACGGGGGCGACCCGCGGTGCCGAAAGCGCGCGATATGTGACGTCTTTGGTCCTGGGCTTACAACTGGTCAGAGCCGCTAAAAGCTTCCTTTAAGTCGAAATACAAAATATAAGTGGCGCGAACCGTTTCAATTATTTATGAAAGTAGTTTTTGTTCACTATTTTAGATCAGAAAAGAAACAAAATGCAGTTTATAAAGTACGGAAACAAGAAATGACCCGTCGACATACGCGCCACCAAGCGGTGGAAAAGGCGGCGCATACAAGAAAGGTGTAGTGGGCTCAGGCACCCACGAGCGACGAGAGTAGAAAGGTCCAGGATGTACGCGGCGGCGCTGCGGTCGTATGGACTGGAGGATCCGACCGGGGTTCCGAGCGTTCCCAAATCCTTCGGCGAGCAGCTTTGGCTTGCGGTTTGGCCTTTGGCGGTATGGCAGCGCGAGGTGGCTCCCGTTCTGAACTGATCTTTACCCCGTGTTTTCTTTCGTTTGTGGCCAATGAAGCGTCATGCCGGATTAGTGTTTAATCGCGCAGCAAATGCAATGCGAGCCACTCTGGCTGCCCGCTTCATACAGCCTAGACAGAACATGTTAAGTGGCGCCCTCTCGAGCCGTCGACACGGAGTGCGGCAGCCTTCGCCGCTCGCTGAGCTCACTACCCCTCCTCTAGTTCACGACCACTCAAGCAACCAAGCACGTCATAGAGGAGGTTATATTATGCTTGTTTTTGTAATTTTAATTTGCCTATAACTTTTTAAAATAACGTGAAATCCGAGAAAAGAAAAGTTTCATTAAGTTACTACGTTCAGTGCGCTCCGGTTCGGTGCAAATTAAAAGCCAGTAAAAAATTCCTTATAGGGCCCCTTTAAAGCTAATTCTGTATAAAACTCTAATCCATACTTAACCTGAATATGCCGCCTCTACCTGGGACCCTGTATCACACTTGCATCTGCTCTTGAGTCAAATCAGAATTATTCTGCTAATTTTATTTTTTCAGACTATCACTTCTATAAAAGCACCTGTCTCACCGTCTAGTCTCTCTTTTCACAGAAAAATATATCGTTTATGCTTATTTCCCAACATTTATCCCTACAAGTCGTCACTTTGTGGAACGTTATTTTTAGCCCCACCTTACATATCATCGCGCATAGCTCACAAACTAAAAGTAGGCCTCCCCTATTGTAAAGCCTCCAATTGCAATGCTTCTTTCTTCTCCAGACATCTATTGGCTCGAATCGGCTTCCCGCATCAGCAGTCTCAGTAACTGACGGCGCAAATTTTGAAAGTGTAATTAATTTTTTTTAATGTTCCTTAACGATGTTTGTACCTTTTGTTGCTTTGTTTATTTTTGTATTCACGCATTTTTTTGCCTTTTTCATCGATATTAATGTATTATTGCCTCGCTATCGTTGTAACTCGTGCCTTTGAATAACTAACCCACTTTTTTTTCTGTATGCCTTCGGGTCCTGAGAGTAAATAAATGAAATGAAATTAAATACATACAAGCCCCCCCCCCCCCCATCTAAAAAACAAATTTACAAGATTTTGTTTTACCGCAAAAATAATCTACATATTGCCGAATGCTCGTTCTCCGCCCAAATGTAGGGAACCAGATGCCAAAGTTTCAGAACTAACCGTTTCCTTATTCAACAGTTATTTGGTTTACTGAAATTTTCAATGGGAAAATGGCGACCGATCGAGCCCTCAAACACATAGAGCTTTATAACGTTAGTTACAGATGACGGGCAGAAATGGTCCCAATTTCCCATTGAACGCACTAAACTTTTTTTCATAAGATAACGCTTACTACTGAAACTTTGGCATCTTGTTCGGATCTCTAGCGGTATATTTAGGAGGAGAATGAGCGTTCGGAGTTCGCATAGTTTATTTTTGTAATTAAACAAACCCTTTTTTTTTTCTAGGGGGAGATGTTTATTTTTAGCCTCGTGATTCGCCAAGTTACATCCATCGATTCGCTATCCCAGAGATTTACGGAAAAGTAGGCGCTCAAGATTTTTTGGGCTATATGCGTTGCACCAAGTACAATTAAGCACGCACTGAAACCAGACTGAAAACAATTGAATCCAGAAAAAAAAAGTTAACAAAAATGGCAGAGATGCTTACGAACACACTTCGTATGAGAACTAGCGGAAACGCGATATCAGCGATGTTCTCCCATTATACGGATTAGTCAAGAAAGCCCAATTCTATCTCAAGGTTTTGTGCTGAATAAGCACATTGCACCACACAAACATTTTGTAAAGTTCTTTTTTTAGGAAGGGCGTAAAACGCGTTTTGTAGTTAGTAAAAAGCGCCAATTAACCCTTGACGTTCTAACTTATAACCTACAAAACGCACGTCAGTTTTAAACTCCTCACCATGAAATTGGCACATTGCCATTGTGTCGCAGTCCGCCACTGTGCGAAATTCTGCCAGTCTACGACTGGCTTGGAGTTGAGGGAAAACGTTTGACAAAAGCATGTGAGAAAAACGCCCTCCGTTTTTCCCAAATCTTATTTTTTTATTAATTTTTTTATTTTGCAAATTTCAGTGTCTGAAGAAAAATTAATGCGCCCTTCATTGGTTACGAACGAACCAGAAACCAATCTCATCAATATTTGGGGTGGTTAAACCTCCCTGGATGACGTCATTGAAAAGCCTTCTTGTTTGTTCCAAGCCCCACTACGACCCAGTTGCTAGCTTAAAAGCCAACAGAACGCGCTACAAGCGCAAAGCCGGTGGCAGCGGTTATTTAGCCACCGTTTAATACATTTTTATAATTCATTTTTTCGCCTGTAGCAATATGTTCAGCACAAACGGTTGTGGTGTTCACCGAAAAGTCACAACGAACAAAACGTGGCAGAATGCATGAAACATCAATATTTGGCAGGAATTAGCGAATATTGAATGTTGCATGCAGTGTATACGTAATGCACCACTGACAGGCCAACGTTCGTTGACACCTTAAATATAATCAATCTGAGCGTTAAGCAAATAAACGTTACAGAACGTCAGGCACTGACCCTGTAAGGCTCCGTAGAAAAAAGAGATGAAGGCCAGGTTCGGTGCGAAATAACAGACTCCGATGGCAAAAGAGGACACGGAGGTGCACACGAGCAACACCCAACGACAGGACCAGAACTCCGTAACGGTGCCCAACACCAGGCCTGGAAAACAGATAGCGAGGGTGAAGGCCATGTTATAACATGTAACGAAAACAACGACTGGCTTGTTTCCATTCCGACAAGCGCAATGAAGGCGCAATAACACTTAATGGAGTTTTTAACGAGCAGCACTTGCAATCGGCATGATGCAGAATGTGACACGTGGCGAAGGAACTGGGAATGTATACAGATTTCCTTAATATTAACGTGAAACGTCTATAGTCTAGGTCTTCAGATTAAGTGAAGCCTAAGAAATCGTAGCCGCGAATTTCCCTGCTAAATTTAGCTGGGAAGTTTAACGCAAAAACTGATTTTGTGTGTAGGTCACGTGACATTGTACACTCTTAGAAAAAAGGGTCACTATAGTCCTTCCGAAAAGAAAGAACGCCCTTGTAACCTATGTTCCTTTATAAAGAGAGAAACTTTCGTCCCAAAAGCAGGGGAGCAAAGTTCCTCCGTCACCTGCGTCTCATTATGACGGCCCTGAATCGAGCAAATCGAGCTCAATAAGGATTAACGAGGACGCTACGTCTATTGTACGGAGCGTGAGCAGCAGCAAATAAAATCGTAACCCGAGCTTTCACCGAACTATATTTATTTCCAAAGCCGGCTCCCCCCCCCCCCTTTTTCATGTAAAGAAACTTGCGTTTTGAAAGCAGTCACTCAGTCGTCTCAATTGTCAGCACTGCGATGTTAAGCTGAGACAACGGGTACCGAGTTCCTTCGCGCACTTTACGCCTTACCTTTGCTATTCCTCGAGCCACAATTTCTTCGTCAACCGCACATCACGAAGGAGTGGTAAATGATTCGCGAAGCCAAAAGCCGCTCGCAAAAAGAGCGAATTTGAAACTGCTCTACTTGGCTTAGTTGCACGGTAACCAGGAAGAATTATGGTCAAGCGCGAAAGTTAAATCGCTTGCCACCAGATGGCAGGGTGAAGCAGAGTAATTGAAAGTAGCTTGGATAGGTGGCGACAGGTACCGCCCAATTCATGTGCTACAAAAATATCTTATTTGCTCTAGCCACCATTACGCTTCAGGTGCCTTTATTTTAAATACATGTAGATATATTACGCATACCACTAGCATCAGCTGAACGTATAAACTGAGCGCATACACAAACACGTCATATACAAATATCAATACAGCAGCACACTGACCAGATCGCTCTGCATTTCCGCCTTTTATACTGGTCGTTTTGAAGGTACGAATTTTCTCGGTGATTACCTAAGCAATAAATAGTACTCCAAGCATGGTGACTTTTTTAGTAATGTCATACCTCTGAGAGTATTTCGAAACGGCTCAGGGATGAATCTCTCAGTACAAATTAAACGCTCATGTCATAATTATTTGGAAGCCAATCAAGCAAGCCGTTCCACCGCGGTTCCAAGCCATGTGTTTGCTTCCCCGCACGACCCGTTGTAGCCAGTTTTTCTATTGTAGTATTTGTTTTTCTATTTGTGCTGTTCGCGTGCGACTGCAATTGTCGTCTTGAATTAATCTCTGTAGAGGGGGTATCACTCAGGTGGAAGCGAAACTTCGCGGGCAAAGAAATCGCTTTTCGATCAACTTGAATGTAGTCAAAGCCGCGACTTGCGGCAGGTGTTAAGTGCACGGAGCTACGCCGTGGTGAACTCGAAAACTTCTAGCGCTCATCCGAGAGCGCCACTGCGGGGCAACGCTGTTCACATGACTTTAATCGTGTGGTCCAGTGCCAAGGTATTGTACGTTTTACAGTCACCTTTCATGGTGCGCGACCGTAAGAGTAATAAAACATCAGTGCAAAAATTAACCATAAGATGTACAGGCAAATACCAGGCATCTGATGCTGCCAAGATTGAGCTGTAAAAACAACGGTGCAGTGTAAATCTGTTTTACGGTAACTTTGAACGATGACCGTAGATTTCTACGGTCACCTTTTAAATTTACAGTAAATCAGACTTACAGTGCTCCATTGTTTTTACGGCGCACTTTAGCAGTAGGAGCTGCCTGGCATTTGTCCGTAAATTTCACGGCCCATTTCCTACAGTGGGCCTATGAGAAAAAAAAAACTCCGAACATTACAAGGTCACACACTAGGGAACCACCGGTGAAGTATGCCACAACCCACCATACCACCTTCGTCCCTACTGTCTTTTCTCGTCTACGTCGGCTTTCCGGAGAACGCCTAGCTGTTTCTCTTCGCGAGTTCGAGCACATACTCGACTTCGGCATCGTTCGACCATCTTCAAGCAACTGGGCGTCTCCACTTCACATGGTCACCAAGAAGGACCCTGGCGACTGGAGATTGTGCGGCGATTATCGTGCCCTAAACGCCAGCAACTAACCGAACCGACATACACAATCTGGCGGGGTGCCAGATATTCTCCAAGATCGACTTTGTCAAGGCATACCACCAGATTCCGGTGGAGCCTGCCGACATTCCGAAAACCGCCGTCGTTACACCGTTCGGCCTCTTCCAGTATGTGAGGTTGCCAGTCGGTTTGTAAAATACCGCCCAGACATTTCAACGCACCATCAGTGTAGTCACTCGAGGTTTAGACTTCATCTTTGCTTACCTCGAGCCTTGAGGATCTCTTGGTCGCCAGTTCGTCACAGACCGAGAACGAGGAGCACCTGCGCGCTCTTTTCACTTGACTCCACGAATACAGGTTAGTCATTAACCCAAATAAATGCATACGACGCGTGACAATCATCGAATCCCTTGGCCATCTCGTAACCCTGCAAGGCATCAAGCCATTAGATGGAAAAGTTACCGCCATTCGAGACTTTCCGCCGCCGACGTCTCTAAAGGAACTGCGTGAGTTCCTAGGGTTACTCAATTTCCATCATCGATTCACACCGAGATGCGCCGAACTGATCGCGACACCGACTGATCTGCTTATTACAAAGAAACAACCATCTCTGTCTCTTGAGTGGAACAAAGATGCAACGTCTGCTTTTTCTTTAGCAAGAAAGGCACTTGCTGACGCGGCAACGCTGATTCATCCCGTTCCAGACTCAGTGCTGTGACTTGTCACCGACGCATCGAGTGTCGCAGTTGGCGCAGTTCTTCAGCAGAACGTCTCTGGCTAACAGCCTTTCGAATTCTTTTCTTACAAACTTAAGTAAGCGGAACAAAAGTACAGTGCCTTTTTCGCGCGAACTTCTGACAGTGTATTTGGTTATCAAGCACTTTCGTCACTTTCTTGAGGGCAAGGACTTCGATGTTGTGACTCAACATGAGCTCTTGACGTGCGTCTTCAATCGAAGCGACAGTGACTACACCACACGTGAGATCCGGCACCTCTGCTTCATATCGGAGATTACCGTCAATCTCCGTCATATCATCAGCCAGAACAACGCAGCTGCTGACGCGCTATCTCGCGTCGGTACTATTTCCTCGTCACAACAGACTGTAGACATGGAAGCTCTGGCAACCGCTTAAGGCGATGATCCCGAGCTGCAGTGCTTTCGCATCTCTCCTGGATCACTGAAGTTCACCGACACTCCCCTAACTCTCTGGCTGATAACAGTGACCTGCGAGGTGTCAACTGGACTGTGTCGCGGTTCGTGCGACCAGCGTTTCATCGTGCCCTATTCGACCACCTACACAACAAGAGCCATCCCCGCATCTCAGAACCTGATCACCGCTCGTTTCTTCTGGCCCAGCATGAATGTGTAGGTCCGTGGATAACCTCGAACATGCCTCAATTGCCAACATGTTAAGGTCGTGCAGCACACTATCACCCCCGTCTCAGCCTTTCGTCCACCAGATTTAATGTTTGCCCATGTACACGTCCACCTAGTAGGACCTCTCCCGCCACCTTGAGGAGCCCGCTATCTGCTAACATGCGTGGACCGGCTCATGCAATGACCCGAGACATTTCGTGTCCCCGACATGACGGCAGAGACAGTCGCCGCAACTTTCATCGACGGTTGGGTGTCCCATTTCTGCTGTCCAGAAGTGGCGACCACCGACAAGGGTCAGCAGTTTCAGTCCGCCCTGTTCGCCGCCTTCGCCACCATCCGCGGCGTCCGGCACATTCAGACTACCACCAATCATCCATCAGCCGACGGCATGGTGGAACGGCTCCACCACCAGCTGAAGGCATCCTTCACCACTCACGAGTCGCGGGAACGCTGGGCTAACCATATTCCCCTCGTTCTCCTTAGCCTTCGCCTAGCAAGGCAGAGCTCGGCTGTACGGCAACCGAACTCGTCTATGACGCCCCATTGCGCCTCCTTGTCGAATTCTTTTCGCCACCTTCGCCCGAGTCTCAAGAGGAACCCAGCGGCTACGTTGCTGGCCTGCAACGTACCTTTCAGCAGCTCCGCCCAGTTCCTCCAGCTTAAAAGAGTCTTCACACCATTTTTTGAGCCAAGACCAAGATTCCCGCACTCATGTTTTTGAACGGCGTGACCGAATTCGTCGACCCCTGACACCGGCCTACGACGGACCTTTCAGAGTGCTAGATCGTAAAGTGAAGACTTTTTTACCTTATAGATCAGCGGCCTGTCGTGACGTCGTCACCACTGACCGCGTCAAGTCAACATACCTGGCTACTCCCCTGAGCATCGCCACCGTAGAACATCTCCCGTTGCTACCTCCGACGTTCACATCCGACTCCAAGAATCTCACCTGGGCCGCTCCAGTGCCTAGCTCTTCACAGGGAGGAGCCTTGTAGCGATCCTCATGGCCAGCTCACGCCGCGAAGTAAAGTCAAGGAAGAAAGCAACAATAACTTAACAGCGCGAACAAAAAAAAAAGAAATTAGTTAAAATTTGGTTGCTTTCGGAGTTGGTTGTCTTTGTTTCCAGCTCCTACAACATCGATCCATGTGGCGTTATTTTCCCCGCTAAATTTAGCGGGCAGTGGGAGTGGAGAGGAGTCAATGGGGTGGAGAGGAACGGGTGGAGTCGAAAGGGTGAAAACCCCTGGAGACAGAGCTCAAGAGGAAATGCCTGGAGGTTACTAGCGCCAAACCAAATCTAACCGCTGATTGGTCAATGGGGTGGAGAGAAGTGGGTGGAGTAAATGGGTCAATAAGTCGACAGAGTGGAGAGGAGTCAAAGGGGTGGAGGGGAGTGGGCAGAGTCAAAGAGGTTGAGAGGAGTGGAGAGTACTGGATGCAGAGCTGGAGGAGAAATGACTGGAGGTTACTAGCGCTAAACCAGAAAATATACCCTTTTCAAAAGTCTATGAAGCGACTTTGGCGGTCGCCTTTGCTTGCTTACAAAGCACGTGATTGGATCCGAGTCCTCGCCGAACTTTGATGCAGCGCTCGCGTCCCATACATGCATGCTCAGAGTATGTGAGCGAGCGATGGTGGACAGGCGTTGGTGCGGAATTTTGAGAAGTGCCTACTGCAGGGCAATTTGCTATTTATTTTATCCATGCACCTCATCTTTTACGGTACTGTATTACTTTTTTTTTAACCCGCCGCGCTTTCAATTTGATTGTGGAATTCCACCTTGCCTAGAACATTCTACTAATACGAACTTCCCTCCCTACCTGGCCCTCGTTGCTACGCAGCTAAGGGGGAGAGGGAACTGTCAACGCACCGTGCGTGCCATGACGTTCAACCGAGAACTGTGCCCCGTGGCTGAAACTACCTCCCATGGCCTTGATAGCATGTGACCAAATACTTTACGAGGAGAATACATTCTAATTCGCTCATTTGCATGAAACAGCGCACCCTCAGCGCCAAATCCGGCCCAAGCGGTTTGAAAATATTCCGTCCGAAAGAAAGCATCTACATCGCGCTGTTCACACTGTCGCTCTTTCGCACCCCACGTAGGAGAGAGCTGCCGCCAGCGCGCCGAGATACCAGAATCGCCACGACTGTAGAGACGGCCGTCTCTGCTGTTTTAAGGCTGTCTACGGCGATACCTGGCGGCATGCCACCTCTCCCAATTCAAAGGGCGAAACCTCAAGTCTACGTGCGTCCAGCCTTTCCAACTGTCAGCGACAAGGTCATTGGATTATGGCGGAGTAAGATGTATTCCCCAGTAAGTTATTTGGTGCAGCCAACGCCAGCAAACAAGGTCCGTGAAAAATTGGCATATAAAGATGTCGCTTTAAAACTCGGCGGCACTTCAACAAGTGTCGCAGAAGCGGCCCGACTGTGGGCCGCTTCTGAGCCCGCATTCGAGTCATGGACGAGCTACTCTTACCTCCTATAAAAGTTGTGGCGATATTTAGGGTAAGAGGAAGGAAGCCTCCTCGCGACTGACATGAAAGAAGTCCATGATGGCCACATAGAGGACGCCGGACGAGCGCACGCTCATAGTGGCCATCAGAATGAGCCAGCAGCTGAAGCCGCACACGATCCAACTCCGGCGGGAATCCAGGCCGCAAAATGGGTCCCTCCTGAGCTTCTCCATTTGAGTTGCGCCTGCATACAAATGAAACGTTTGAATGAACAACGATATCACAAACAAAGAAGGTTTGAAAATTGTAGTTAGAGCATCACGAATGGATACTTCCACTAGGGTTTGTTGTTTTGCAACCTTGCGTTCCTGCTGGGGAAAATCAAAGATGGCGGTTTTATGTGCCAAACAAGCGAATCGCGGATCTAGCACGCCCAAGCGGAAGACTAAAGGGTAATTTCGACCAACTGAGGATCTTTTGACGTGCAATAGGAAGCTCGGTTTTATGGCACCTTTTCCGCAATAAGCCTCCGTCAGAATGCTAAAGCACTTCGACCGGGAATAGAACGTCTTAGTGGAGGACTCAAAATTGTCCTCTAAGCCGACATGTGCGCGTAAGTTACGTCGTTGCTTTTTGCTTGTTGCTTTGTTCAGTTGCAGAGCAAGGACCTAATTTTGTTTGGGAAAAGAACAAGCCTCAGTGTTTTCGATACTTTTTTTTTAAGTGAAAGTTACGGTATCCTGTTACTTTTTCGGGTATCTGTAATAATATTGTTCTTGTCGCCCCAGTACAATTTCATAGTAAAGGCACGTAACGAGTTCCGATGTATTATATAAAAGGCGTCTGTCATTACAAGCGCTTAGGATTGCCTTCCACGCGAATATTGGATAAAACTGGGCGAAACCATGTCATTAAGATTGTCATGCAATGGTCGTCAAGGCTTTGCTGCGCGTCACGTGAAAGCAGACATGTAGTACAAGTTACTAGAAACAGACTTGTACGGACTTCAACTACTCTAATCAAGTTACTGTCGTTTAACTAATTTTCTGAGTAGTTTAGTAACTTTCAATTAGATTTTTATTTCGGTAATTAGTAGTTTACTTTAATTACATTTTCCCAGAAACTTCTATTCAAATTAAAATTCCTTTTGAATTTTAGGGGTAGGTTTGCTGGTCAACAAACATTCCTGCACAGAAATAGATAAGACGTTGGCAGATCAACTGATATTTGCAAAGAGGGGGAAACACGTAGCGTAGGAAAGGGGGGAGGGGAGTTTGGAGGGTCCTAAACGCTCTAAAATTTTCACGAACCCCCACTGCAACAACCCTGCAACGAGGCGCGGGGTGCGGACAGACACGTCGCAAGTGAGACAGTGTAAATGCGGGATTAGCGCCGAAGACTGGCATTTCTTTGTGTCCCGAAGCTCAAGGAGACGTTACGTATTTAAAGAAAGGATTTGTCCCCGCTTCTCTCCAACGTGCGAACTCTCGCCCACTACAGGAAGTGTACACATGCATTATCACTCAGAGGAGGTAACAAAAAGCACCACCCGCTCTGAAGCTCACCTAGTGCTCCCGTAGTTTGTGCTGTACTTGATGAATCAGGTGCTAAGGGGCAACGTAAAGGTAACCTCTTTGCGTTGCCTTTCCTCCCAAAACTCAGAATATGCAAGTCTTCCAAGATTCGAAGATCGTTCGAGAAATCTTAATAATTCCCTCGCCGTTTTTACAAAAGAAGAAAAAAGAAAGAAGAAAGAAGAAAATAACAAGTAGTGTTTGGAAGTACTTTGAGTATATGGTATTTAAAGTATTATTTCAACTAGGATTAGAAAACTTGTACATTAGTTGAGGTA
The DNA here is from genome assembly GCA_037355805.1 of Ixodes ricinus. Lineage (NCBI taxonomy): Eukaryota > Metazoa > Arthropoda > Arachnida > Ixodida > Ixodidae > Ixodes > Ixodes ricinus. Next base: position 28,914 of record JAZHYW010046152.1, on the reverse strand, counting down.
AAGTCTCTGAGCATGTACTCCTACTTTACTAAAGTATTTTCTTCTGGTAATTTCTGAAGAAAGTAAAATTCCCGACTTTAAAGTTCGTTCCCCAAATTTGGAAACAAATGATGGCGTATTGTCATGTGAAAACGCGCTGTCGTCTTTCGAGGCGTCATCTGGTCATTTCTCTGAGTAAAGTAATGGCGGCTATAAGACCGATAAAAACAAGTGCATTATAAGTGTACTGTGTTAAATAGTTCGTCAGCGAGAGTAAAACAAATACGTCTTATCACGATTGTACCGCGCCCCCGATTGTAATGTACAGCGCTCTCAGGTAGTGAACCTCTGAGTAGAAATGATACATTGACTGTACATCATTGACCAGAAAACAAAAAGTACAAAACAATTATTCACACAGATGCGGAACCAGCTATATTAGAGCATTTATGTGGAAACACAAGCCGCTTTATATTTGGCTAGCAGAATTTCCCTAAAGAATCAAAACATTTACGTACTTTCTTGTTACTATAAAAAATATAAAAGTAACTTCAAGAGTAATTCGCTTCTTTGTTAATGGTAGTTGATAATTTACGCAATCACTTTTCATTTGGGTAATTTCTACCCTACTTAAATTACTTTTGAGGCCAATACTCCGTAACTTAATTATTTTTAGTAACACTTACGTCTGCTAAAAAGTAGTTAAGTTACTGATTATCGCCCTAAAATGTAGTTTGATTAGAGTAAAAGCTACTCAATTGGAAGGTAATTGAGTAAGCAACTAACTACTTTCTAAGTGACATTTAATCTATTTTTATGGTAGGAGGGAAGGACAGGGGTCCGGATCAGCTAACGAAGCCAGCTTGCCTAAATAGAGAGACAACCATTTTCTGGCTTGTGGTTTCACCAAAATGCTTTATTAGCTGAAAGGCGAAATTCACTTTTAAAGTTCTTGTCTTAAGGTCTTGTTTTTGAGTGCCTTTGTGTTCCGACTTTTCGAAGCAAGCTGCTGGCAAAACAAGTTGACAGTAAAACAATCAATTCAATATTCAAAGAGTGACCGTACCTGCTGACTGCCGGATATGACGTTGTGAGTGTGCCCACCACACCAACAGACAACGACAAAGCTTCAAAGAGTCAAGAAGTTAGAAATCCAGAACGTTGGACTATCATATCAGCAGACCATAAATGTACCAGAATGCGACGTACCATCAGCCTGAAAGAGAAATCAGAATTTTGTCTGGTGGATGTTCCCGTTGGGTTTACCTCAGTAGTCATTACGTAGATAAATTTAATAATATTTATATTTAGAACAACATTTCCCGGCCGAGCTTGTATAAGCCTTCGCCCATAAACGTGGGTATTTAAAAAAATAAAAATAGTCTAAATGCAAATTTTCTTTCGAACACGTGCTTGCATTATTTATAACATATACTGTCAATAAGCTGATTCTAGAAACCTCGGCGACCATATTTCTAATTAGAATTTATATAAGTTTTCGAAGGCAAAAACCGAGAAGCACTCATCAATATTATATTTTTTTTAAATGTTATGCTCGTGCGACCTATGCAGTACTGTTATTTCATCACTTCATGGGCCGAAACCTAGGTCGGTTTAGGTACAGATATAAGGGAACTATTCGCCACACCATCACCACCATATGTGCCCATATGCGTGTATCGTTGGAAACTCCGATCATATCGAGGACAGTTTATTTACAGGCGCTGCACGTTTTCGGCGATTCAGGTCTACGTAGACAAGGTGGCTTTGGTCCCGCGCTCTTTTCCGCTCGTCATTGTTTTTGGCCCGCGAGAGCAAACGCACTGAGACGACAAGCGGCTTGACCATGCACTCTTGGCGCTGCTTGAGTGTAGCGTCGGCTACGTTCAGACTTTGAGTAAAACAGACTCCGTGTTATTTGAAATGAAATGAAATCTTTATTTCCAGAAATTTACTTTGGTGGGCCTCCAGACAAAAAGCTACCATATGGTAACTTGTCTGGGTCCATGGCCCTAAAGCAAAACAAGCCCAGCAATCTGGCAGAAAAGTGGGATACATTGAAAAGCCTCGTTATACAGCATATAGAGTTTCTCTTACCAACCAGGCATGTACTTCAGTAACAATAAACAGAGTAAACATGTGAGAGCGCAGGAACATTCGGCAGCAGGCATATTACAAGGTATATGTACAGATGGTAGCGAAACTTGGGCCAAAACACGGTACAAAACCAATTGCCAGCGACACCAACCTAGAGGGTCACGTGGTTACGGTGCGTTTGAAGCGCGACTAGGAGACGTTATGGCAAACTATATACAAATAAAATTTTATTAAATTAAATTATAGTAAGGTGTATTTTTAAATCTTGTATATTATTATTAGTTATCTGAAATAAGGTTTATTGCGCTCTAAAAAAGCAGAAATAGCTTTTTTACCAATAATGTACAAACTTGTTTTTAGCGCCCTCTGAACTCCACAAGCAACAAGGCTGGCTTGTAATAGCGATAATTTGCAGAGACCGCGTTCTGTGTGAAGGGGCCGGCTTTTGACGTCCGTCTGCTTGCTGTTTTTCAGGACTCCACGTGTTTTTGAACTGTTCTACCGGTACTTTACACAGTTTGAAAAGTTTTGTTCGCTCAGCGTGATTACCCCAGTTACGTGCGCGGGAGCGTAACGTCAGAGTGATATAGGATCAGTCGCTTTCGTGCGGTTGGACGCTACTACGTCCGACGGGCTCAACGTACTTTGTGACAATGAGCTCCGCGCGTTATGCAACGAGACGTTGCTCCGTAGAAGAACGCCGAAGAGACGTCCGCGCGGCTGGCGTCTCGCTGCATCGGCTTCCTATCGACACTCGAAGGTAAGATTCTGTTATTGTCAGTGAGATGCCTGCTGTGGTGTGTTATGTTATGCCATGCCCCCTTGTAAAGTATTTTCCTATCTGTTGTTAGTTTTCATGAATCTATCAAGGTTGGCTGGATGTGCACAATGACAAATAACAAAGCTACACTCGGCCCACTACTGCACTGCCTGGAGGCGTGGCGTGTTTCTACTAGAAATGTTTAGCTTTGAATTCGCTGAGACTTTTCAGCATTGTTTGCGCTTATAACGAAAGCGGCCAGGATAATCGAATTTACCTGAACCACTTTGGCCCTCAGGAGTATGGGGTCATAGTCATCGACGCTCTAATCAATACGTTAGTATGTTATCAAACTTTTTGCTGTTCTTGGTTTTAAAAACAAAACTTGTACAACTTGACAAGGAATACAAGTTCTTATTGGCTACCATTTACATATTTCTGAACATTCTTAGAGTTTACTGATCTGGGTCATTCATCACCTTGCAGCATCAAACAAGGGCCGCCGCATCGACAAGAGAAAGACGGACACTGAGAGCCAAGGTACGACAGATCCAACAACGAAACAAGAGGCTGCAAAGAAGGCTGCAACGGCAGCGTCTGATGAGGACTGTTGCTGAAGTAGTTGAGAGTATCCGCGTTCATGTGTCTCCAGCCGTCGCTGCACTCGTTGAGGCCCAGCTTGGGACGAGGGATGTAAGCCGGTTCGGTCGTGGATAGTGCAGCCAGAACAAGGCTTTGGCTTTGGGCCTCTTTTTCATGGCCCAAAAGGCTATCAGAATATGTAGGCGACTGCTTAGGTTGTCATCAGTCCGATCAATGCAGCTGTGGCTTCAGTACGTTCCATTGAGAGTTGGATTTTACCCCGACATTTTCGAGCGGGTAAAGAGGCGAGCAACTTCCTTTTCACGAGCCGATCGGGCCAGCAGCATAGTCTTTGATGAAATGCACATTAAAAAAAAAGGTCTCAGACAACCGCCCTCATCTGACAGGTTCGAAGGACTTAAAGAGCATAATAATGGTGTGCAAGGTGCAAAGCTGTCCAACAAGGCGCTCGTGTTTATGACAAAAGGAGTAATCCGAACACCATGGAAGCAGCCACTTGGCTACTGTTTTGCTCATAAGGGCACGACTACCAATGTCCTACAGGATCTCCTTTTCCAGTGCTACTGCTTCCTTGTGGATGTTGGTCTGGAGCCAGTAGCTGTGGTATGTGATCAGGGGAGCCAGAACATCTCTCTTTTTTCATGCCTTGTAATTTCCGAGGAGCCTTACGTAGATATCAATGGCAAACCTCTCTTCTTCCTTTTTGATGCTCTGCACATGCTGAAGTGCCTCAGAAACATGTTATTTAAGTATGACTTAAAAGTTTGTGATCACGTAGTGAAAAGCTCGTACATAAAGGAAACTTATGAAAAGGACCGGACAGTTGAGATCCGTTCTATGCCCAAGCTGAACGAGAAGCACTTTAATTTGACGTTCTGCTCAAAGATGTCGGTAAAACTAGCGGCCCAAGTGTTTAGCAACCACTGTGCTGCTGCAATGTATGCTTTTCTAACGTTCCAGCAATTGCGAGCTGCTGCTATTCACACAGCGAGATTCATTGAAAAAATCGGCCGTCTCTTTGACAACCGAAATAGCTCGCACAAATTTTCCAAGACACCCTTTGCGTCTGCAGTGCATGATGGCTCTGTCCATGAGGAGTTTTTCAAAGATTGCATTGAGGTTTTGAAAACCTGCAAGTACTCGGATGTAGAAGGCAGCCAAACTGCATTCGCGGCTTGTGCTTGACAATGAGGTCTCTGAGGATGCTCTGCGATCACCTCACAGTTAATTATGGTTTTACCTGGCTTTTAACCCGCAACTTGAACCAGGATGCACTTGAAAACACCTTCGCTATCATACGTTCAAATTCTGGCGCAAACGCAAACTCTTCTTCTCGTCAGTTTTAAGCTGCGTTCAGGTATCTTTTGATTATCAACTGTTCAGGTTGACTGAAAAATCAAACTGCGCTGAGGACATGATGTCCCTCCTTGCTACTCCTCCGGTAGGCCTGTCGGCACCCTCTGCTCCTCCACCCTTGCGAGGCTCAGTTTTTGTTAGCGCGGCAAACGATTCGCCCTTAAACTACCCTTCGGCCATGGTAGAAAACAACATGGTTTATTTTGCTGGGTGGCTTGCGACAAGATTTTTGAAGGTTCATTCTTGTGTCGGGACATCTCAGAGATGTGAGCTGAAGAGAGAAAATGCATGTTTTTCTGGCGGAAACTAAGTGCTGCTGTATTTGAGTGTAAAAGGCGCTGCTGACTAGGACTTTGGAAACCTGTCAGTTCCCTTCCCTTCTTTCACATCATTCGTTGAGGCTTGTGAGCGTGTTTTCGAGGCGAGCATCAACAACCTCATTTCAAAGGAGGGCATAGGGAGTACTCTTTGTGTACTTTTTTATCAGAACGTCCAAACGTCTCTTGCTGTGTGCAACCACGATCTGTATGACAATTTGTTTTCTCTGTTTCCTAGAGTCATGCTACACTCGTTTGCACGAAAAACAAAACCCACTGAACTCGTTGATGCATCAGCAAAGTGTAAAGCTAGGCAGCAAGTGCAGAGGCCAAGTACGTGAGACCACACAGAGTACATTTTCAAAGCAGTATATTTGCTTTTCTAGCCTATCGCACGATGTAAATTACTTTCTTTTCGTGGGCTCCATATTTCGCATTGTGTCTCTTTCAAGAAAATCTGGCGGGCGCAAAATTTCGCGATCTAGAGCGATATTTAATGCTTTCACATTTATGGATGACTTATTTTTTGCGATTTGTATCAAATTGAGAAATTTTCCAAAATAGGTTATCGCGAAAATTAAGGTGCTTACAGTGTTTTGGGCTACAGACTGCTCATGTGCTTTTGTCAGTGATTCAAATCTGTGGATTTAAGGTCCGAAAAACACTGGCCTATGCCACGCAGCTTACTGGAGGGCTCCAAAATAATTTATGCGTGCACGGAAGGCTCCAGAGTACGCAGCACCATCGTACGCAAGTTAAAAAAGTTTTCTGGATGATGGTACCTTGCCCAAGAACGGCAAAAACAGCTGTTGTTTTTTATGCGTCTTCTAAAGTGTTGAACACTAGCTTTCCTCGAAACAGTTTAAAAGGTGTGATATTGATGCCTCTTTATAAACTGATAATGCCCACACAACAGGCGGCCATTTGCACAGTGTGTTATGTGTTATCCTGTCATAATGTGCATTATGTATTGTTCTACTAGTTTTCTTCTACCTGAAAAGTATATACCAATTATATGCTTCTGATGAGTGTTCTGGTTGAGTGGTTGTAAGCAGTTGTATGTGAATAAAATGTTAGTGCAACATTGGACTTGCACTAGAATTACTGTTGTGTCTTTAACGCTAACACACTCGAGCAACGGTATTGTTATTCACTTGTTTTGTGAGGTCAGTCACCTTTAAGCCGCACCCATATTTCAGAAAAAGCTGGAGAAAAATGCAAAACGCGGTTCTTTCAAGGTAGTTCTGTGGGATGAAAAAAAAATTATCCTCGAAGCGAACTGCCTAAAACAGGTGGCCGCGTACAAGAATGAACGATTTTCGCGCAGAATTAAGGGTCCAAACGAGGTGGTGTAGATTCATCATAACAGAAAAACAAATGAAAAAAAGAATGAACCCGAGACTGCAGGCCAGAAGGACGATCACACTAAAAAAGTTTCAAACATAGCTTGGCACAGCTTTGTTTGAAACTTTTTTTATTTAGTGTTACTAAAAAGCTTTGTTTGAGACGTTTTGGAAACCCTGACTCCAGGCAAAAAGGACAATCGTCCTTTTTTTCTGCAGTCCCAGTTTCTAAAATGTCTCAAACAAAGCTTTTTAGTCACACTAAACGATCGTCCCTTTTGCCTGCAGTCCCGGTTTCTTGTTATATTTAATTTTCGCGCCGGAAAGCACACCAAAGTGACGTCACGTCTTTTTCCCGGAAGTGACGTCACTTCCTGTGTATTTTTTGTTCCGCCGGAAATGCTATCACGACACATAGATGGCGCTAACGAAGCCCCATGAGCTGCCATTTTTCCGACACGTGGGCTTCTATGGAAGCTTCGCTACCATATGTACATATACCTTGCATATTATGCGAAAGCGAGAAAAAGGAAAAGGAACACCATCTTCCCGAGGGGAACCATGGGGTGATGCGGAGCATCGCGGATCGTTATTTAGCGTGCATCACGCAGTGGTGATCACACGAACGCGTGCCGGTACGAAACTCATCCAGATCGAAACGGGCGGGGGCGGTGGGGAATCGAACCCAGGAGGTTCCCAGCGCAAGCTTTCGCTCCACGCTCCGAGCTGAGACGCGCTAGCCCACTCGGCCACTTCCTCCCCTGAACGCGCGCAGCGCGCTACCGCTGCTTATATTCACACTTGAAGGAGAGGAGACTAGAGGTGGAGAGTTGCGCATGTGCGCGCGGTGTGAGTAGAAGCGAACATAGAGTTATTACAATAAACGCTAGAGGCTCAGCTGGCGCTAGTGTGCTGTTGCATTTTGAAGTAGACAGCAAGCAGTCCGAAATTGACTTCCGGTAATGCATTTCTATGGGAAAAAGCGAGTGCATTTTCTCTCTGCGCTCGATTATAAGAGCAAATATCGCGAATAATTTGTACGTACTAGGCACATTGGAACATTTTTCAGTCACGCAGACGAAATAATTGGTCAGTTACGGCGTTTTTCTTTTAAATTCATCGCATTAAAAACGGTGCTAAAACGGCTTCGTACGTGTATTTTTGTGCACTGTCGGAGCGCGAACACGGCGTCGACGCTTTCCAACATGGGGGATATACGTGCCAAACGAACGAAGGACATGTGGAAAACCAAGAGAGACGGCAAGAACTACGCAGTAACACTGGATAAGTAACTCCTTGTGCACGCAGACAATCAAAATAAATTGAAAGCCACGTAATATAGTCAGATTTGCAATAAATAAGTACTGCTTCATTCTTTCTGCTCATGAATATGTGCGAAGGTGCTTGTTCTGGGTTCAAATCATCACCCGCACGCTCCAAATCTTTGCAAATGGGGGAGCCAGAGAGCAGGTGCCCGATAAAAACTGCCCGACATAGGAAATAATAAAACGACACACCTTTCGCAGCTCACGTGCTTTATTTTTTTTTGCGTTCGAATGTTTCTTTAACCGATCGTAAAGATGCACGACGGAGTCATTTTCATACAATGACAGGAAGGGCATATTAGCAATATATAAGCACCACCGAAATGCTAGCAAACCTTGAACACACTCTACATTCCTTTCGATCGTTAGTTTGCTTAGAATCGTCGCTCGTTTTCACATACCTTCCTTGAAACAGAGGTTTGGGCCTGAAATAGAGCGAAGTTAAACATCGTTCAGTGGTAAAGAAAAATGCTGTAACTAAAGCAATTACACTTTCACAATACCAGTAAAGGTACATACTACCCGGTACAACCGAAATAACAAAAGTTATTCATATCATTTTCCGGCAAAGAGACAAAATTCACGCGCGTTTTCCCATAGGAATACACAGGGAGGCTGGAAATGTAGACTGCATGCTGTCTGCTTCAATTTGCAACCGGAAGTCCCGTAGACACTAGCGCCAGCTGAGCCTCTAGCGTTTATTGTAATAACTCTATGGAAGCGAATGCACGCGAAGTGCACGCAGCTGGTAGAGAGAGAGAGCGGAGAGAGTAACGCGCAGCTGTTGGAGAGAGGGAAGGAGGAGAGTTGCGCATGCGTAGTGTGAGTGCGGACGACGCCGACGCCGACGCCGCGGGACATAGACCCGAGCAAGAGATGCTCCGCATCTAAAATTCCATACAGAGACATCCGCGTTAGATAAAATACATACAATTCAGCTCTAGTCAGAGAGTATATATCTATGTTTTCTAGACGGTACCTGTTGAGTAGAGAAGGTAACATATGGCGAAGGGATTGTAAAGCATGATTCGTGCGGAAATGAGGAACATACTATATCTCAGAGCACCGCATACCGATCGAAATTTCATTTTTATTTAAGTCCGAGGCGCGCCAAAGAAATTCATTGAATTCATTTGTTCCGAAGAGGAAAGCATACAAAAGACGATACACGTGCATATTTGTAATGGCAATAATCCCGAATTTTCCGAACAGCAGTTTAGTGTAATATAGCTAGTGTACACCCGCAGGCGATATGAAGGTGAACGCCGGACCGTTGGCCGGTGCGCGCTATCAGCGCCATGACGCGGCTGCCGTGGCGGCTCGATTTCTTATCGCTCACTTCGCCGAGATTAGGCGCTTGCATCGAGCGCTGTTCTTAGCTCTGCTGCTACTCCCCGCAGAAAGCGTGGAAGTGGGTTTCGATTTCGGCATCGCTTTTTGTGGGCGCCGTGCCCACGTCATTGCCGGCAAATGATTTGCACATTGCACGTGAACTAGAGCAGACGTTGTTCGGCATAGTTTATAAGTGACTCAACCGCTTTTTTCATTCATAAGCGAACGCTAATAACTGTTCTTTTTAAGAAATGGAAAGTATAGGTTACTTTTTGATTTGTTCCGCAGCCTTCCAATTTAACACATATCACAAAAAACAAAAAAAAACTACTAAATCACATTGTCTAGCGATAGCATCGGAAAGGCACCTTCCGCAAACCTCGCGCTTTCTGCGGGGAGTATCAGCAGAGCTGAGAACAGCGCTCGATCCAAGCGCTTATACCTCATTTCAGCTTCGGTCCGAGCGCGGCCGATGTTATGAGCCGAAGGGCCAATCAAACAGCGAAAGAGGCGTTCATGGCGTGCTCTCTGTAGTTGATAGGACCAGCCGACATCCGCCGTCTCTCTGTGCCCTGCTCGTCCGCCGGCTAGTCAAGCGTAGAGAGCACGCCATGACGTTGCGCTTTTTAGGCTGTTTGATTGGCCCTTCGGCTCATAACATCGGCCACGCTCGGACCTAAGGCGAAACAAAGTATAGTCTCGGCGAAGTGAGCGATAAGAAAGCGAGCCGCCACGGCAGCCGCATCATGGCGCTGACAGCACGGACCGGTCGACGGTCCGGGCGTTCAACTTCATATCGCCTGCGGGTGTACTACATCAGCGATAATACGTAGTATCTTTCTTTGAAGTAACAGAATTATGTTCAAATTCGAACTTGTCATTGTGCCCCACACGAGGTGACAATAATTTATGTGAGACTGGAAAACGGCATGATAAATCATGAGTTCAATGTTAACAGGCAATATTGAGCGGCATATTTTAATTACGCCAATGACTCTGCACAGCCTGCTGACCAAATTATCAATATGGCGATCCCACGACAGATGTTCAGAGAAAATCACGCCCAGTGTTTGTGGTACTTAACTATATCGATTACTGTACCACCTGATGTAAGGAATTTAGTGAAGGAGACGTGCTTATTCAATGACCGAAATATGACGGCCTTGGTTTTGTTTACATTAATTTTAATACAATTTACCTCCGACCATCTGCCAAATTGCGGGAGAATATCGTTCCCCTAGATGTCCGTGGGAACATGGAACTTTAGTGAGCCAATACGTTTCCAATGCTCGTAGAAGTATGCCCTCGAAATTAAATGCATCGGAAAGCCTCAGCATATCACGCATCCAACTGCTTTCTTTCTTTCTTTCTTTTTTTTTTTTTTTTTAGAGTGCAGCTTTTAGGCGCTTGTTTTCGGCTTGAGCGGTTTCGGCGTCGCCGTCGCCGTCAGCCTAACCGCGCGGTGCATTATGGGAAATATCCCATAATGCACCGCGCGGGGAGGAGGAGGCGGAGGGAGAGGAGGAAGAGGGAAGGAGGAGGACGAGGGGGGATGGGAGGGGGAAGAGAGGGAGGAGAGTGTGGAGGAGGAGGAGGAGGAGGAAGAAAGAGCAGGGGGAGGGGGAGGGGGTGGACGAGTGGGGAGGAGGAGGAGGGAGGGGAGGAGAGGAGGAGCTTGAAGGAGGAGGGGAGGAGTAGCAGGGAGGATGAGGGGGTGAGAAGGAGAGAGGAGGGGCATACCCTCCTCTCAGTACTCTTCCCTCCTCCTCCTCAAGAGCTGCGCTCCGATTTGGTGCTACAGACAGGGTGTCGTAAACGTCTTTCATTTTTCTTTAGAGACGTATCGATTTTTATTGAGTTTGAAGAAGGCGCCTTGTCGAAACATATAGAGCGACAGCAAACGGCTTCTCGGAATCGTCTCTATTTGTGTGTGTGGATCTTATACCATGCATCATTCGCCGCCGTCTGTTGAGAGGGCCGCTGACAAATGTTTATATAAACATTTGTCAGCGGCCTTCTCAACACAACAGACGTTTTTCAAAACGCCGCCGAGCGACATTGGCGGTCGGTCCATATACCTTCGGCACGAATTGATACGAGTCCCCGCCGAACTCTGACGGAGCAGTCGTTTTCGACTCGAGCTGCACCGAGTTCAAGCCTAACGCTGAGGTTTATCAGTCTCGTGTCCAATACGTGATCAGAGTACCTGCCACGAACAACGGCGGACTCGGATGAGTGGCGCGGCAGTCACTAGCTGACGCGCACTTTTGAAACGGGTCTTCCTGTTGCTTCGCGATTCTAGGAATATTTTGGGTCCATCGTATACATACGGGAACAAACAAAGGGGAGCGTGCGTACTTACTTTTATTCGAGTTTGTAGTTCGCAAAGGAGCACTCGGGACTGGCTGTATTCAAACACTTGTCCTTGGTGAACACGCGTGCATTTCGATGTTTGCTTGCGTACATTGACGCCGGATTTTATTGATATATGCGCTCGGAAAGTTGTACAGTCCTTCAGCAGACAGCAAAAAAACAGACAAAGCAACGGTGTAGGTGTTATACTGCTAAAACGGATCGGCTTGCCTAGCCAACGCAGGTGGGACATGATATCTAGCCTGCCACTTTTACGGCATTTGCTCTCTTTCCTGTTTTTATAATTTTGATATTTTCATTTCAGTTTTTTCCGCCTGCTGCTGGAAGCGATGAGTAACATAGTTGGATGCGCGGGTAGAAACAAGCTCCTGCGGTGCTATCTCTCTCATTCGCTTTTATTGTAAATAATACAATTCCGACACCAGTGGCCACCGCATGCAAAGACACGTTGCACTTTTAAGGGTGTAAGAAGGGTGTTTCAGAAATGCATAACCTTGGCTACACTAATCAGCACCCTTAGTTGGAGTGATGCACCCTTTCCAGTCGTGAAATGGGGTGTTGCTGCGTGGAACATCCTGCACTTCTGAAGGGCGTAAAAGGGTGCAAAAATTTGGTAATATGAGACGAGGCGAACACCCTCTTTCAAAGGGGAACTTCGCCGATTTTTCGAGCTACCTAATCCAAAGGCATAATCTGAATGCAGATGGCTTCCTGAATCCGAAATGCTATATCGTTCTCCCAGATTCACTCTAGTTAATTAAAAAAGTGATATTTTGTTTGCTGCCGAAACCGAAACATCGTTCTCCCCAGTTTTTCCCCAGTTTTCCCCGCCGCCCAAGCGTGACGTCACCGGTGGGCAGCGAGGCGCGCGGCCGGCAATCGGGTACGCTCGCGCCCGCCTTTCTCGCGTCTAACAGCGAGAAAACCTTGGCGTTCCATTTGCACAAAGTATGACCTTAACCTACGTGCTAATCTATAAAAAAAAAAAACGGGAGCATTTGGAATTTTGATAAAACCGTTTTTGCAACTCAAGCCGCGGCTCGCAAGTTTCGTGATATTGCTAGTAGATTCGTTCTCTTTTTATTAGAATATGGCTGGCGAAGAAAGGTCGAAGAGTCACGCAATACATTTTTTGACAAATTGCCAAAGCACCACGGAAAATTCTCGGAATGTGCGTACAGATGCCCCACACGCTCGTATAACCTGAAGGAACGTGCCATTTGTTTTAGATTTTATTTAGAAAAGTTACTGTTGCAGGCGCCAGCACGTCTGACTACTCTTGTGGCATGAATATTCTCCTTGGTACTTAGGTAATTTAGCAAAAGATCTATAGACCATTTCTGAAAAGCGCTTCTGGTCGATGCCATTTTCAGCGTTCGTGCGTGTGGCGCGTACATTACTCGCCTTCCAAAGCGACGAACTTGTGTGTGCTTTGCTGGGACCTAACACATGTAGACTCTAATTCTCGTAAACCATGAAATGTTTAGAATGGAATGAACTGCATTTGTGTAGATCAGATGGCAGGTTACTGGTCATGAAGATCGTGTTAAAATGACAATTAAAAGAACTCTGCAACCACCAAGCCAAACATCAAGGTGCAATGGAATGCGTATAAAATACACAAATACACTGTTCATTTTCAAATAAAGAATATTTGCTTGAAGATACAATGATGCGTAAGGTACAGAAAGACGGGATAAAACATTTAATTTAAAATAAATTTACAAAACTTACTAAAAAAATGTGTACCCGTATTTTGTTTTTAACTTTTGGAGTAGGATCAACGCGTTCAAACACCCATCCACGAGAGCACATAGGAAGGGGGTAATTCATGAGAATTTTTTTAAAATTAAGTTTTTGGTTTAGCACAGTTTCCATCAGCTGTAAATTTGCAACGACATTAATATTTTCATGGTGTAAAAAAAACTTTTGCAGCCCTATATAAAATTTCTCCCCAATAGAATAAATTAAAGACGTTTTCATCAATTCTTCTACAGAGAATATTGCACGCCAACATTTTGACAAACGAGGCAAAGGCTCTTTCGTATATTAAAGGAGCTCAACACCTGCTCTATAAACCTCTGTAATAGCAGACAGGAATAGCAATATGTCGAAAGTCATATCTAAATACAGACTTGAACTTTGTTTAGACGTTTCACTTCTCGTCTTCAACATATCGGCCGCGTGAGTGGAACTCCGAGAGTAGCCCGATCTAGATTCGACGTCCAAAACAGAAAAGGTGTTTATAAAAAATTAAAAAGAAATCATTTAATCAATTGTGAATAACAGATGTGACTCCGCAAAATGTCGACTATAGTCCTATATTGTGTGCTCTTTTTCTCGATATTATTAGCGCTCTTTGGATGGATGTCGTAGTGGTCAGAGCCGGCTTGAGTTTGCGCTTGCCGCTCTTGAATCTGTTCCAGCTGTTGACGTATACTGAACTCGAAGCACGCGGCTATAAAGTATTCCGAGCAAAAGGGAAAATGTTTCACGTGACACGAGTTATCTGGGAACACAGCTCGCGCAAAAGCACCTTGACGTGGCTGGCCTCGATTGCTGCCGGGGAACGCTTTTTCTTTTCTCCAACGAAAACAAAGGTAAAAAATAAGCTTTTTCCCGGCACTGTTTCTACCATCTATCGCGAAGCACAGACTGCTATACCCATTGCAAAGGAACTTTCAATCTTGAAGCTGCGAAAAAAATAATCTCGATCGCTGGCCCCCGGAAAGCCACTTCGCGGCTGCCCGAGTCGCTCGTCCACCTGCCCACCCGTGACGTACGCGGGTATGGAAAAGTAGGGATTTTTCATTGTTGTCAGTAGAGAGCTGCCTCCTGGAACCTTCGCGGACGGCGTTACCTGAAAATTCAATAACTTCATTGTCTGCACCAATGCTTTTCACTTGGAGATACTTTATTTTAAAATAGGCATATCATGTTTTCCGTAAAATATTCACGATAATAAAACAACACACTTGTAACCTTCCTAAAGGCCCTGTCACACTGATAGAGTTGTCACACAGTTGGACAACTCTATCTGGCAACACGAGGAAGTCGTGTTGCCGGCGACCCTTTCATATCGCGGCAACAACAGCAGTCGGGCAACATGTTGCAGCCGCCAGGCAACCGTGTTCCCCGATTTGTTGTCCGACAACCCTGTCACACCGCGCTGACGGCGGGGACAACACGGGGAACACTCCGCCATCTTGATTGTTTACCTTCGTTCGTGTCCGGCGCGGCGTCGCTGGAAATGTGACTCTCCAAAGTGCTATAGTGCGATCGAAGGGCCGGAAATTACCACGGTACGACATCAACCAGTGACTGTGATTAGAAAACTTGACACTTTGAGTATTTTCTAACCTTTATTTTATCAAAATGTTCTTTATTCGCTGACAAAGCAGATAGCCCTAACCGAGGAAAGTGAGATCGCTGATATATGTTCGGGATTTACGCCACCCGGTGTGAAGTGTTTCTGTCCGGTTCTTTCTTTCATGCAATTCCTACTTTTTCTGTGAAATTGAGTAAGCACCGGCAGTACCCCAAAGCGTCTTTTGTAGCGTGGGTCTGAGCTGAACTGACAGCGTTTCAAAACTACGACACCGACACGATCGGCCTTTATAACAATCGATGGAATAGAACTTTTCAACGCTTTTACATGCCGCTTGCTTTGTGATCGCTTTATTCCCCAAAAAGTCCTCGGTATTTTTGAAACAAATCAGGTGCCTGGTAGCGGCTGTTTTCAAGTCAAAAGCATCAACAGTCAGGATCAGAGAGGTCGTTTTAATGGTTCAATTTTTTAATCTTCTCTTTTTTTGGAATATTTTTATTATACTTTATCAGCGGGTGAGTAGGCATGCCAATTTTTTTCACTAGCAGTAATGGGAGCTGGTCTCTCGATGGTTCTAATTTCAACACCACACTCTAAGAAAAAATGGAGAAAAAAGTAGCAACGGCGGCTCTTCCTCCCTCTACTGACGCGCCCCCAAGCGGAGACGAGAAAAAGGGAGGAACGAAACGTTTTAATGCGAATAGCATTCTTTGGCTACTTCACGCACTTTTCGTCTGTATCGTATCTATCTGGCTATCTAACCTCTTACGCCGCGGGTCGATAAATAAATAAAAAAGACCGGCGCCGGCTGGGATTCGAACCGTTGACCCTTTGATCAGCAGGCAGACGCGCTAACCACAGAGCTATGAAGGCAGTTTTTTTTTCTTTATTGCAAAACACGAACATGTCAATTCACTTTAAAAGCTCTGCAGGACTTTTGCAGAACATGTTAAAAATCTCGCATATCGAGCAGACTCTGACAAATGCCTAGCCACTCGGGCTTCGGCTCACACTTAGAAAATACACTCTCTATTCTTTTAACAAAACTGAAAAAGTAATACCGTACTTCTTTCGCATTGGGGTCGGCATGCCTGACGGCCATGCGCGAGCGCCATATGCTGCACAGACCCAGAAGGAAAAACATATCATAGGGCACAAGGTCGTCGTTAGTAACGTTGAGGAACCGGATGCCAGTTGGGTGAATACTTAATTCTTTTTTCAATGTTCGCTGGAGCACATCCCAAAAAAAAAACAGCGTCCCAACAAAAAATAAAAACATGTTCTATGGTCTCGGGTTTTTTACACAAAATACAGTCAACCGACCATGGCACATCTATTCCTTTTTCTTTAAGAAAAACCTTAACAGGTAAAGTATTTGTATGCAATTTATAAAAGAACGTTTTGACTGAGGGTGGAACACACATGCGCTTGACCCGCTTGAGCACATCTTGCCCTCCGTCACAAACGACAGTTCGGTACAGGGGTACTGAAAATAAACTGCTCAGCAGATCGCGTTTGAGCCTTTTCTTACTCACTACAGAAAGATACTCGAAAGAAAAACGGGCCGACAAAAAAAGGACGGTGTCCACCACCTCTTTTTGAAAACCAACGAGTCTAGTTGGTTCGCCGCCACATGACGAGACAAGAAAAAAAGGCAAATGGGGTGCCAGTTTCGTCTGAAAGAACGCACGGATAAAAGGGTGATCTTGATCTCGTAAAAAAAAGAACCTGGACACCAGCTGTCGAACGAACAAGTGTGTGAGACCTAGTCCACCGTCACGCACTCGATGAAACAGGTTATCTCGCCTCATCGGCTCCCAAGTCGAGCTCCAAATAAACTTCGCAAAAACGCGGTGGAACTTCTGCACACTAACACGTGCACAATGAATCGCCTGCAGTACATACCACAGCTTTGCGATAAGAAATATGTTACACACCGTCGCTCTGGAAAAGATGGACAGGTCGCGCCTCATCCAGCGAGAAGCGCGCCTGTCCAGATCGGTGGCGACTCCCGACCAGTACTGTTTGTTTTCTCTATAACAGTTGAGTGGCACTCCGAGGTATGTACAGGGTACGCGATCCCAGCACACGTCTTCAAACACTGAAGGCGTTGTGGCCCACGCCCCATGCCAAAAACCGCGGCACTTTGTCCAGTTTACCGCTGCCCCTGTGGCCTCACAAAACGATTTCGCCAACGCTATGGCGACACTCACACTTTTCTTGTCGCTACAAAAGACTGCAACGTCATCCGCATAGCTCGTGATTTTAACCTCCGTGTTCTGCAACAAAAACCCACGACACCGTTCACTGTTCAACACGCTCAAACAAAAAAGCTCCAAATACAAATTGAAAAATAACGGGGACAAAGGGCATCCCTGCCTGACGGAAGCTCGCACATTGATCGCTTCCGTCAGCTCTTTGCCGACAACGAGTCTGGTTGTACACTCTTTGTACGCCATTTTCGCACCCTCCAAAATGACTGCGCCGACATTTGCACGCTCTAAAACGTCAAAAAGAACATCATGCTTGACGCGGTCGAACGCTTTATCAAAATCAATCTGCAGCATGGCGACTTGTCCCATGCCGTCATCGCATGCCTCCAAAACACTTCGAGCCACATGAATGTTCGTCACTATCGAACGCCCCTGTATCCCACAGGTTTGGTGATCCCCGATAAGCTGACGGGCAACGCCCTGGAAACGACGCGCTAGAATTTTTGCGAAAATTTTATAATCAGCGTTGCACAACGTTATCGGCCGATAACCTGTGACTTTGCGCAGCTTATCAGCGTCATCACTTTTCGGAATTAAAACAGTGTAGGTTCGCGCGAAAGACGGTGGCAATGCCTTACGTTCGTACGCAGCAGAAAAAACAGACAACAAAACCCCCGCAACTATGCTCTTGAACTTTTTATAGAACTCGGCCCCTAACCCGTCAGGCCCGGGCGTTTTTGCGTTAGGCAAGTCGTCTATGGCCCTCTCCACCTCCTGTATCGTAATGGGCTCCTCGAGCCTTTCTTGCTCTTCTTGAGCTAGCTGGGGCAGGGACTCAAGTAAGGTCTGACACTCGGGATCTTTCCTTCCTCTTACTTGATTGTCAAAGAGTTGCCGGTAATGCTCCACAAAAGCTTTCTCGATCACGCTTGAGTTCGTGCTGTTAATACCTTGGTACTCGATCTCAGCTATTTCATTTCGGAGAGCGTACCGCTTCTCCTCTGCCAAGGCGCGGCTAGTTGGCTGCTCCCCCATTAGGTATTTTTCCGAACGCGCTCGGACTATAGCTCCCCGATAACGCTCACGATGCAGTTCGTCTAATCGTTCTTTAACGTCTTCTATATCTTTGAGGCTTGTTCCAGGTTTTTCACACTCGGCTCTTGAGAAAGCCATTAGATTAGCGTTCAGAGAACGCTCAACGCCACGCGCCTCGTAGGCTAAAATGGAAGCCCTTTCAACAGCTACCATCTTTACTTCTTGCTTAAAAAGCTCCCAAAACTCGAAAATGTCGCCCCCCGTACCCTTTAAAACAAAAACAAAACCATCCTCGACAGCTTTTGAAAAGGCTTCATCACTGAGTAGCGTTACGTTAAGTTTCCATAGCCTCCAGTTAAAAGACTTCGCTGCCGCTTTTTCACCGATGGTCGTTGAAACCAGACAATGGTCCGAAAAAAAACCGGTGTGACGCGGTACTTCCCTAGAAGGCCTGCTACCGAAGCTGACACATACACTCTATCTAATCGAGCGTGCGAGGACGCTTGGAAATGGGTAAACTGCATTTCGCACGTTTCGTTTTTAAGCAGTTCCTGCGTCAATCAGGTCGAAATCCTCAAGTAGTTCATATAAAACTGTCGCACTTCTATCCGTCTGTACCCTCGACGGCAATCTATCTGTTACTCTGACGACGCAGTTGAAGTCGCCTAAAAGTACAACCGTCCTGTCGCAGTCTACGAAACGTCGTAAGCCAAGAAAAAAGAAACACGGTCTTTCACCGTACTGGGGGCGTATAAACAAATAAGCCGCCAGTGAACTGCTGACATAAAAAAATCGCACATTATAAAACGCCCTTCCGTGTCGGTAGTTACAGCCAACTCCGACAAGGGCACAGATTTCTTCAAAAACAAGAAACATCCCCCAGAAAGACCGACCGCGTGCGTCACACAGGCCTCATACGATTGCAAAAAAGGCTTCAGCGCGCTAGCCACCTGCTCCTCCTCAGCTATCTTGGTCTCTTGCACCGCTAAGAAATCGGGTTTCTCTTTGAGCAGCAAGCGCTGCAACTGGTACTGTTTTTTACGCATGTTTAAACCACGAACATTTAGCGTTGCGACCGTAATAGCTGGTTGGAACGTACAAATCATGAGGGTGTCTGTTGGTTCACTTGCCTTGGTGTTCGCACGTCAGTCCACGAAAAAGAAACCAGGCGTCCACCGCCTTACTTGCTATCTCGACGCCTCCGTTCGTCTTGTGGGACGTCGGACGTGGGCTGGTACCGCCCCCTCTTCGTCCTCTCCATCCACGGGTTGAGCTTGGGCGTCATGCCCGCCCTCGAGGAAGACTCGTCCCAGGCGCGTTTGACGGACTCTGTTGTTTCATCCATGGCGGTCAGACCCTCGGGGGATGTCTCCTCACTTGGTGGGGAACAGCCGTCCCTCGTTGCAGCGCGGACTTCAGGCACGGTTGCCGCAGGAGGACTCACAGCGACTTCTGGTTGAGCAATGTCGCCCGCCAGCTCGTTCTCGACGTTTCTCCTGGGGACATGTGCAGCGGTAACGGGTCTGGCAGGACGACGTTGCTCCTCAGCAGGCGATGGAGCCTCGGGTTCCAGGCCCCGAGAAGCGCTCTCAGCTTCGTCCGCGTCCATGATTTCTTGCGACGCATCGTCTGCTGCAGCTCCGTCGGTGACGCGGGCGTACGTCTTGACGCACTCGTCCTTCTCGTGACCGAAGCGATAACATTCCGAGCACTTTGGCACCCGACACTCCTCCTGATGTGCCCGGTCCGCTTGCATCGAAGGCAGACAGGCGCTCGTCCTGGAATAACGATAAGGGCGTTGGCCCCTTGCAGTCGCAGCTGGTGAGGCATCCCGTCCGGTGTGACGCCACTCTTGAGCGTCATGCGCGCGACACGGGTCGTCGACTCGATGCCTTCAAAGCCGTCGACGCGCCATTTTTCACGGCCAACCTCGATTACTTTGCCATAGGGCTCCAGGAGCTTCCGCACCGCGTCGTCCGGTACTTGGTAAGGCACCCAGTGCAGTCTTAGACGTACCTCCGTAGAGCTGGGGTCAATGACGAGGCACCGCAGCTGTTTCACCTTGAGCTCCTTGCAATCCACGAGTCGCTGTTTAGCTTCCGGTGTTCGCAGCGTAGCAATCCAGACATGATTCATCTGGAAGCCCCCCAGTGACACGATGTCAGCCAGGACGGCACACCTTTTCAGTTCCTGCCTGAAATCTTCGATGCGATAAGGGCGCCCTTTTAAATCGCAATGTAAGATAACCGAGTTTAAACAACTCCCTCCTGTTGGCATTGGCGGCAATACGACCTTGTAGTCTTCGGTAGACGATGCATTATCAACAGACAAAAAACCGCGGCCAGCAAGGGCCGTTTTCACAGCTCCGTTGGAGCCAGCCATCCTGCGACCGTACTCGGCGAGTGTCAGAAGCAGAATCCAGAGCTATGAAGGCAGTCATTCAACGCACTCTAAACGGTTGTTTATATCTTTACCATAGGACGCGTTTACAGCGCTGTCACAGCTACCGGCGCGCGCGTTCCATGCACGAGGGCTCATTCCGCTCTCGTGAGGCTGAGCACGGCCGCTAGCTCACCCTCTCCCGCGCTCGGGAGAGGGTGATGTAGCGGCCGTGCTCAGCCTCACGAGAGCGGAATGAGCCCTCGTGCATGGAACGCGCGCGCACCGGTAGCTGTGACAGCGCTGTAAAGCGCGTCCTATGGTAAAGATATAAACAACCGTTTAGAGTACCGTTGGTTGAGACTAGCTGAGACGCCAGAAAGTCTGGTCGGTACCATTTTGAGTGTTTGTGCGTATGGCGCGTGCTTTGCTCGCCTTCCTAAGTGACACAAACGCACGTGCTGGGCTGCGGAGATCGTGCGCAGGGCTGTGAAAGTGTCAACAAATTTAGAATCGCCTCAAGAGTGGGCTGGCGTATCTAGAGTGTGCCGGCCACCTGACGAACGCGCATAACTCCGCACCGTTTGATGCTATTCGCATTAACGTAGATAATCATTCCCAAAGGATGGGTTCTGCTGATTTTTCTCCTTCTCCAGGCAGACGGGAGAAAGCTTTCGCCCTCCCGACTCATCTTCTTTCGGTTTCGTTTTTCGAGCAGGTTGCGCACGTTGTTTAATAAATACTGTTGAGTTGATTGAGCTTCAGCGGCAGCGAAGGCCGCCTGTAATTCCGTCTTCTAGTCCAAACGTGCAGAACATTTCGGTTGCATTGACAGTTTTTATCACTAATTTTATCAAACGAGCAAACGAAGCCGCTAGAAACAGCGAAG
Organism: Ixodes ricinus; assembly: GCA_037355805.1. NCBI lineage: Eukaryota > Metazoa > Arthropoda > Arachnida > Ixodida > Ixodidae > Ixodes > Ixodes ricinus. Next base: position 7,585 of record JAZHYW010046152.1, on the reverse strand, counting down.
TTCCGGAGCAGTGCCAGCAGCGCCACGTACACTGGGTAAAATGGGCATCTCCGTACTATTGCGGGGATTGCGGGTAGGGGTGTCGCGAACTTTTGTCGAACCGGATTTTCAGGTCGAACTTTCGGGGTTCGACTGCGTCGAACCGGTTCGACGAACCTTCGAACTTTTCAACAGATTCGACCGGTTCGACTTAATGGACAGTGTGGCCAGACCTTGATACAAGCATGTCTAGGCTTGGAGAATTTTATTTTTATGCAAATGGTTATTTTAACTTTGTGAACAGCTGCTATTAAAATAAACAAATTTTAATCACTGAAGAAGTTAATAACTTAATTTTTTGTACTGTAATAACTGAAATAACCAATCAGCGCTGCCCTTAATTCATCCCTTAGCCATCACCATCCAATCCGAAGCCAACTGACCAGCCTGTCGCGCATGCGCACACGAGTCGAACCTCACTACAAGGTTCGCCGAACTTTCCACCAAAAGGTCGAAAAAGTCAAACCTGGTCGAACCAGTCGAACTCGAACCTCGGCCGGTTCGCGACACCCCTAATTGCGGGGCTCACGCGGAGCTACAGTAGCGAAACCACGCGGAAATGTGTCGACGTTTTCGACGTTATCGAAATCGCAGGAACTGCGTCCGAGACAGGCAGGTTTTGCTGCCGGCTGCCTGGGTGTTTTCCGTGCTGAGTTCGGTTCTGGTTTCCGATGCCGAGTGCAACCGCCGTTCAACGTGGTTCTGTATTCGTGCGTGTCAGCAACATAGCAGCAACATCGTGATGGCAGTGTTGTGGGTTGTGAACAGAAGACTGGAATTATCGCCGATGTGACCGTGTGTTCGCGTATCAGTGGTGTAACAACAAGATGAGATGACGTAAACTGTCGGGCATTGATGCCGCTGGTCGGGCCGTGATCGGAGGGGGCGGGGTGTCGCAGTTTGACATTCCGCTTTACATTAAAACGTTTAATAACACTTGATGGATTAGGTGCAATCGATCGACGTGCGGATTGCGGATAGTCATGTTGGAATGCTGGTCTGAACAGTAAGCTCCTATCGTACAGTGGCCAATGTGACTGTCGGTTGTCTCGTCTCCGAGAGCGATTGCGCTCTGGGGAAAGAACTGAAATGTACGAAATCTTGACGGAAAATGCGTATATTTACAGTGTGGAATTTTAGCATTAAAAAAGAATAGGTAAAAGTCGAAAAAAAAAGCTACCTTCTATTTTGCTGTTTAAATATACTTAGGTTCCTGGAGAAACTGCCCTCCAAGTGGCGCGCTGGGATGAGCGCTAGAAGCTTTCGAGCTCGCCACGGCATAGCTCCGTACACTTAACACCTGCCGCAAGTCGCGGCTTTGACTGCATTCAAGTTGATCGAAAAGCGATTTCTCAGCCCGTGAAGCATCGCTTTCTGCTGAGTGAATATCCGCTCTACAGAGATTAATTCAAGACGGCAATCGCAGCCTTGGGCGAACAGCACGAATAGAAAAACAAACACTACAATAGAAATACAGGCTACGACGTGCCGTGCGGGGAAACAAACTCATGGCTTCCAACCGCATTGGAGCGGCTTGATTTATTGGCTTTCAAATAATTACGGCATGATCGAGCGCTTGCTTTTAACTAAGAGATTCATCCCCTGAGCTATTCAAAATACTCTCAGAGGTATGACATTGCTGGGAAAAAATCAACAGGCTGGGAATATTGTTTGTTGCTTATTCAGTCACCGATAAATTCCGAACGTTCAAAACGACCAGTATAAAAGACGGAAACGCAGAGCTCGGGCGTAGTGTTCGTGTTAGTGTGCTGTTGGGTATTGATGTTTGTGTCTGCAATGTATGTGGATGTGCTCAATGTATGTTCACCTCATGCTTCTAGTATGCGTAGTGTGTGTATTGTTGAGGTTCCCAAAAATCCTGAAGCGCAATGGTGGCCTGAGGAAATAAAAATATGTTTTGTAGAACATCAATTGGGCTGTACCTAGCGCCACCTAGCTTAGCTACTTGCAATTACTATGCTTGACCCTGCCATCTGGTGGCAAGTGATTTAACCTTCTTTCACGCTACGCGACAAACAGCGGCTTCGAGTTTGTTCTTTTGAGAGGGGCTTTTCGTTTCGCCGATTGAGTTTGCCATTCTTCCGTGATCTGTGGTTGACGAAGGAATTGTGACTCGAGGAACCCCGTACAAAAATGTCAGATATGGCCCTGATATATTTTATATACGTCCTGATATGATAATATAAGTATTCAGATAGGGAATATATGGGAGCAAATACGCCCCGATATCGCCATATAGGCGGGCTAATACTGCCAGATGCGGCCGTATAAGTGCGTAAATACGGCCTTATTTCGCGATATACGCGTGCAAATATTGCCCCTGATAATGATATATGGGCCCGTTTCGGTCGTGCAAGCAATAAGTCATATGTACTCGCCAAGACAAGTTGATTGATCTATATTGCATGAGTCTCAAATAATTGGTTAATTATTGTTAACATCGTTAAAGTGAAGTTATTCCAGGTATTTGGACCAATTAACCAATTGCACATTTTGAAGATTGAAAGACAAATGAAATTTGGTTGTATGTTTGACGTGTGACATTATGACGAAGTGCATCAGATCGGAAAGCGAGTTAATCAAATAATGGATTTGAGATCGCAGCTCATAGGCGCCCGTTTCCGAGTTAAGCGGTGTCGGCGTCGCCATCAAGTAACCACCCGGCTAAATTTAGCGAGAAATTGAATTGGTACTTATATCACTTGACGTCAATTTCCCGCTAAATCTAGCAGTGAAACTAATTTTGTTCGTGTTTCCCCGCTAAATTGAGCGGGGAAACACGAACCGTTAGCTTACTGAAGATGCAAGACGCTACTTCGTCGTCCCGAATCCTTTTTCCTTCGAACGCCTGCGAAGCCGTTGCGCCCTACGCAGCATCTTTCAAAACCTTTCGCGCAGCATCGTAACCATCCGCTTGCGAGCGTCTGCGATTCATCGTGTGTTGAAAGTGGTGTCTTTTATGTGCAACTCTTTCGTAAAAATATTTGAAATTTAAAAACGCGAACCTAAGAGTGTACTCATAATTTTTAATTTATTGGTAAAAAAATATATATATATACACATTTATTTATTTATTTATTTACTTGTGGACATCGTGCGCAAAAAAAATAGTCGCGCTTATTTCTTTATTTTAAATTATGGTCTGGGTTATACGGCGTAAAACATAGTATCTTCAAACTCGGATCATTTTCGGTCACTTTCGAGCTAGACAGTTTGGAAGTTCAGAAGTTGGACGTCAGAGAGCTCTATGTTCACTCGGTATTGACAGCAGGGTAGACGCTATGCATGTTTTAGGCCAATCGTGTCTCCGGTTAGGGTCACGTGACTACAGTCTAGAAGCTGGTGATGAAGCAGAACACAGCACCTGCCTGGAGCCCAAGGCCACACATAGCATTCACTGCACTATCAGCCTTGGGTACAAGTGACAAATCCGCACGTTGATTCCCCAATAAGATAAGACCTTTGTGCACTCCCGTTTTGGCCTGTCCCTCTCCACTTTTCTCTCTTTCCCTAAGCTGAAAGCGTGATAGATTGTGCGTGGTCACGTGGTTTTACGGATGCGGATCCATGCAGTTAGGTGTGGTCTGCGCCCGCGTGGGTGCTGCGAATTTCTGCTTCTGCAAGCGATTTCAAAGAAGCCCAAGAATTTTTTGTGACGCGTTCAGTGCTCGTTTCTAAAAGTGACAGGTTGTGCTACATCGTGTTGATTCTTCACGGACACCTTCCTTCTCGTTTTTGTTTGAGTGGTGATTCCGTCGTGGCCGTGTCGACATCTATCTGGGATTACGTTTCAAGTCCCGTCTCGTCAACGTAAGTGCGCTGCAACCTACTTCGCGACAATAGATCGTTTTCCTAAAGGTACTCTTCTAGATTATTTCTAGAATTAGGCCGTGTCTATCTCCTGGCAGCCGGGAGAATAATTGTGCAGAATGTTTCGGCTTTGGTGCGATTGCGCTACAAGCAGAAAGTTCCGATATGCCGCCGACAAAGTTTTGACGTGTCGCCAAGAAGGACAACTACAAAGAATCTTAATTGCGCGTTCTAAAATTTGACGCGCGGCTTTACGAGTCGCTTGTAAAAAGATTGTTACGATTTTGCGAAATACTGGTAAACAACGCTAGGTTACCGTCATAATCTAAACCCTGAGGTAAGGATAAATCAAATAACGTACAACTCTCATTGACTCAGGGTTTCATATTATGATGTTTCCTAACCGGCTTGCCTACATACCTGCAAAGGTTACCGTCTCGCAGACGGCACAAACCGATCCCCTGACGGCCGGGTGCGCGGCGCGACAATCGCTCGAAGCGGGGAAACGGCGTTATGTAACGAAAGACAAAGGACATCTACACCACGAATGGGCAAAAGCCGATGCATAGGCGTGCGCGAACGTAAACAACGGTAGAAAAGTGGAGCTGCTCGCCGCTATGAGATGCGTGCCGCAAACTCGGTAATCCGCGGGCGTATCCCTCTCCTGCCGCTCGTACTTTCTCTAACTTCTCTAACTCATACTTTCTCTAACTCGCGGTTCATGCCGACGAAACGATCGGACGATCGTCGCTACAGCCGAGCGCGGCACAGTTTACCATTGCTCTCGCTATGCAGGGTCGAAGAGTCAACCACCAGCATGGTGGATACCGGTGTTCGATGTCATGATGTGACGTACGTGCAATGCCTAAATACCGGGTGTTATTTTTTTTATTCTTGCAGATTTGTTTTAAAAGAAGCCGTGAAAACTACACTTATGCGGTTTGTGCGAGTGAGTTATACGCCCAGGGGGACAATCGTAGTTCTCTAATCTTTGCGATAAGTCGGCTAATTAATTAAAATTCACTAATTTACTTTTAATTAGTGGAAATAGACATATGGTTTCAATTATAAACTTGCTGAGCTTCGTCCAAAACCCATAAATCAGTAATTTTTAGAAGACTTTGAGCGCGTGTGAAGCGCAGTAGTGCGCTGAAGTTACCACTCGTGGACCAGGTACAAGGCTGTGGCTAGATAAGAGACGGAAAAATTGCGCGGGCGCCTGACCGACACCACTAGCTTTGTACCTGCTCCACGAGTGGTAACTTTCTCACGCGCTGAAAGTCTTTCTGAAAATGACTGATTTAGGGATTTTGGACGACGTTCAGCAAGTTTCTAATTGGAACCATATGTCTATTTTCACTAATTTAAGAAACAAGTGGTGAATTTCAAATCATTAGCCGACTTATTGCAAAGATTAGCCACCCACATAATGTCCCCCTGGGCGTATAACTCACTCGCACAAACCGCATAAGTGTAGGTTTCATGGCTTTTTTAAAAACCAATCTACAAGAATAAAAAAAGAAAAACCTGTATATCAGGGTTTGATATCTCCATAACAAGAACCTGATAAGGTTATATAAAAAATTGGGCAGATCTGGCTTAATAAGGCTTATATAAACTTATTTACTTGATATCGCCAGATCTGCCCAATTTTTTATATAACCGTATCTATTTTTTATATAAGTTCAGATATGCCATTTTCGTAAGGGACACCAAAGGTAAGACGTAAAGTGCGCGAAGTAACTGGGTATCGGTTGTCTCCGTTTAACATCGCAGTGCTGTCGACGAGAAGACTGAGGAACTGCTTTCGAAACGCAAGTTTCTCTACCTGTGGGGGAATCTGGCTTCGGAAATAAACACAGTTCGCAGAAAGCTCGTGTTACGCTTTTATTTGCTGGTCCTCTCGTCTCGTACAAGAGACGCAGCGTCCTCGTTAAGCCTTATTGAGCTCGATTCGCTCGATTCAGGGCCGCCATAATGAGATGCAGGCGACGGAGGAACTAGTTGCTCCCCTGCTTCAGGGACGAAAGTTTCTCCTTTCTGAAGGAACATAGGTTACAAGACCGTTCCTCCCCTAAAGGAGGACTATCGATACCCTTTTTCTAAGAGTGCAGTCTGAACGTTCACGGCCCTAGCTGTGACCATTTCGACAATCGCTTTTCTTAATTACACAGTAAAAACATCAATAAAAATATTTTAGCTGCATGCCAGCCTTAATTATTAACTAACGTTTTCCAAGCCTTTATTTGAGTAAGACGTTATTGATAGGTAACTAGCCTCTGCCATCGAAGCTATCTGTGTTGTCATGTTGCCGGCCCCAAAATTCGCTCAGACAGCGATCAGGGCACACACGTTGTCCAACACGAATTGCTGCTGTTTTGTTGCCGAAAGCTGTCATACCGAGGCAACATTTGAGTTGTCGTCCATGTTGTGCTGCTGTTGCCGCGATGTGACAGGTTTGTCGGACAACACGGGGAGCGAGCAACAAGTTGCCCGACTGTTGGACAACGTGTTGTGTTGCTGTTGCCGTCGTGTTGTGTCGAGTAGGTAAGGCGGTGGAGGAGCAAACAGAATCACGCGATTCCTCCCTTGTGCTTTTACCGTTTCTGTGGCATTTGAGAACCGCACGTGGTGCCAGTGTTGCTTATACACTTGTTGCTCGTAAATAGGTATCCCTAGGAGGCCGCGGGGATTGTCACCATCCGAGTTTTAGGCGTTTCATCGGTACCCTAAGGGCGTTGCTGTAACACCTTTAAACCACAGTTGCACTGCTCGTACATGATACATGATGCACGATCATACATGATGACAAAAGTTTTTGCGGAAACGCTTCAAGCATATAGGACGCATGCATGTTTGCATCGCACATATGCATGGCTTGAGCCTTTTCTGCGGACAGTTTTTTTCTATGACCAATGTAACCGTCATACAAGAAAGAAACGCTCCAGTGTCGGCAGACTGTTTTTTGTATGTGTTGTTCGACCAGTGCGACCGCAGCTCTAGGCTGTTAGCCCCGAGACAAGCTGATACACTCTTAAGGGCGTGAAATATTTTAGTGTGTGTAGGCCCGCTTCATCAAACGCATTTTGCGGAATTAAGGTAGCGCACGTAAGCTAGCTTGCCAAGCTTGCTGTGCCCGGGATGTTGTCTTCAAAATGAAAACGCAAAAAAAAAAACATTCGACTTTTTTTTTAGGTATGGCAATATGAAAGCCTTGTCACGATTTTTTGTTTCTGCAACGAATATTTTTTTACGTTTGAAATTGTAGAGCGCAATAATTCAGGACAAAACTGCAAATTCTGATATTTTCAAACAGACACGTGCCACGAATCAAGACATTTTTTATTTTTTTATTTTTTGCAATATTAGGTTGTGTTTAGGTATGTACAGGCATCTGAAAGGAGGTGGAACAACGTTTTTTTCAATTGCGCGGATATTCTACTTCAAGAACCACAAGAATGAAGAATAAAGAATAAAAAAAAACCTTCTGCAACGCACACATTTTTTATGTATAAAGCACGCCGACTTGTTTACCAGAATTAGATATGTTTGAGTTTATATTCAAGGTTATATTTAATGTGAAATGAAATGGCATACGTGGCCTCTTGCGCAACGCAACTGTTTCATATTTAGACATTTTTCGGCGAGGTTTTAACCCATATAGAATTTTGTTTTAAGCTGAAACTTCTTGTGCAGAAAATTTAATGATTTGTTA
>JAZHYW010046150.1:0-16272 GCA_037355805.1 Ixodes ricinus | reverse complement strand
TAGTCCATCGCCTTAACCACTCGGCCATGACTGCGGGACGAGTAGGGGCTCTGAGGTGTGGTAGTAACTCAAGAGCTGGGATGTCATGGATGAAGCGTTGCATGTAGCCGCTCAACGTCTATACAGGAGAGGACGCTGCGGTCAAATGCGTATATAATCGCGTTAAACTTTGCATGCATTGGCTCAACGTTTATAGACGAGAGGGCGCTGCGGTCAAATGCTCAAATGCGTATATAACCACGTTCCATACCACACATTCTCTTTCTGACATGGACCGTTGACTTAAGCGGTGGAGATGCGTTCCCGCGGCTTCTAGCGGATCCAAGCTGATCCGCTAGAAGTAACCACTGGCTCTGCATTTCACCGACCATAAAGCAGTAATAATGAAGTCGAAACGCAACCCGAACTCAGCACTACCTATGAGCAATAAAAGAAAAATCAGCACCATCAGCACTACCTATGAACAATAAAATCAGTATCATCAGGCACCACCAGAGCTCCGCCCCAATCAACATCATTCACCACGTGGAGATGCGGTCATTTTGTTTGATACTGCTTGAAAATGGTCAAATCATCGGGTGTGCGAGTATTTAAAAATTTCTTATACAAGTTATCTCTTATTTTCATTTCCTTCCGTAATTCTGGCGTGATCCACGGCTTGAACGAATTTTTCCAGTTAGCCTACGCACTTTTACAGGGAAGTGAGTACAATATAAATGTTTAAAACTGCTCAAAAAGGTATTATAAATCTCGTTTGGCTCTTTTAAATTGCTTATATAGCTCCAATTTGTATGCAAGATTGCATCCCGGAACGCATTAAGTGCTGTCTCTGTAATTGATTGGTAAAGTATTTTGGATGATTTGTTTACTGCTGGCCCATTTGTTTCAACGTAAAAAAACACAGGAAGATGGTCACTAATGCAACACGATATAGCTCCCGCTTCAGAATTTGATTGCACACAGTTTGTAATGATCAGATCAAGGACGGATAGACAATCCACTGTGACCCTTGTTGGTACGTTAATCACATTAACGAAACCATTTGATAATATAAGTGTGTCAAAATCTCTGGCTGACGGGCTATTATTACCCATATCTATATTAAAATCTCCTCCTGCAATTAAGAGTTTTTCATTTTCGGCCACAAATGCAAGAAATTGATCGTAGAATTCAAAAAATTTTAAAACATCTCCGTTTGGTGGTCGATAGCAAACAGAAAACACTGTCTGGCCCGAACACAGCGAAAGTACTTCATAATCAGGAGTAATTGCACTGTAACAATCAAGCAACGTGCACTCAGTACTATTGTAAAGTAGCAACGCAACCCCGCCACCTCGGCTGCTGGTTCTGTTTAAATAATAGGTTCTATAGTTTGGCAATCTAAAAACATCAAAGTCACTTGTGCTCCAAGTCTCGGTTAGCATAATAACGGAAAATTGAAACGAAAATTCAGTAAAAAACTCTTCTAAACACAAAAATGTATTTCTTACCGACCTAGTGTTTAAATGTATACATTTCAATGAAAGGGGTGAAAATCGAGATACAAGCCCATTCACATCATTCGGCAAATAATAACGGTGTTGGTTCATTTATAAGTTTCCCCTCAAACGTCAGTACAATTAATTCATTTAATCTGATCAAGGTCATAGTTGGTTCTTATGTGAATAGGACGTGCTCCTTCAGTTTTCCGAACTAGAACTTTTCCATTTGTGCACCATGTAAAGGCATAGCTTTTTTCCTTAGCCCGATCTTTCGCCGCCCGAAGAAGCTCTCTATTGTAGCGGGTTAAGTTTTCCTGAATGAAAATCCGCTGGGCACTGTTCTTAAGTTTGTTTTTGCGCTTCAGCCACGCGTCCCTGCTCTGTTGTTTCATAAAATGAACGATTATTCCAGGCACGAGTCCTTGTTTCGCGGGCAACCTATGAGCAGATACAACGTCAGACTCCGTTAGATGAGGGAGCTCAAGTTTATCGGCCACCTCATTTAGTATGAAAAGCAGGTTCTCACCCTGCGTCATAGTAATCCCGTGGACTTCCAAATTGAGCCGTCTGCTTCGAAACTCAAGCTCATTCACCGCCTGCTGGAGCTGATCCCTTATCGCTCTGTTCGTTTCATCCTTTTGCTCCAATTCTTTCACTTTCTTGTTTAGGTCTTTAATTTCAGTCGCTTGGTGTTTCATTTGTTTTTCAAGTTCATCGAACCTATTTGACATGTGCTGTACGGACTGTTCCATGCGGTCTACTTTTTCGTTTAGACTGGGTAGACTGTCCAGCTTCTTGTTGATAGACGCAAGAAGAAATTTTATATCTAGTTCACTCTGACTGTCCTCGCTGCCGCTAGCGCGGGATGCACTGCTCCTGCATTGTGGACACCGCCACGACTTCTTTGCGGCTTCATTTTTTCCGGAAAAAGACTTCTTAGTAACTCCGGCACATTTGCCAAAATGGTAGGTGTGTGTACATTCGGTACACTCTACCGCACCCTCCTCTTCTTCCTCGGGAACAGCCAACTGACACGTGAAGCAAGTGTTTGACATGTTCTTACAGAGAAAGGGTACAAAACTCTAACAAAATAACAATTCCGGTGGAAGCGGCAGCAGCAACATGGGTTAGCTGAAGGTAAAACGTGCGGACTACCAACCTGTAACAGGCGTTTTTGTCAGATCAGATGTGTTGACTGGATGCTGCCGCCGCTGCCAAATGACTGCCCGCGGGAAACTCGCTGCTTATCTGCTCCGATGTGCACGTGCTGCGCCTGCGCTGTCCTTGTCCGCCGCTCTTGCAAGGCGATGTGGTAAAGCAGCACTGTAGATCCCTGAAGTCTCTGAGGTGAGGTCAGCAAAACGATGATGAATGCAGCAACCACGGGGCAGAAGGGCCGAAGAAGCAGATTCTCGCCGTAGATCAGCACCGGTTCCAGGGCTTCCGAGGCGGCAACTGTAACAGGCGTTTTTGTCAGATCAGATGTGTTGACTGGATGCTGCCGCCGCTGCCAAATGACTGCCCGCGGGAAACTCGCTGCTTATCTGCTCCGATGTGCACGTGCTGCGCCTGCGCTGTCCTTGTCCGCCGCTCTTGCAAGGCGATGTGGTAAAGCAGCACTGTAGATCCCTGAAGTCTCTGAGGTGAGGTCAGCAAAACGATGATGAGTGCAGCAACCACGGGGCAGAAGGGCCGAAGAAGCAGATTCTCGCCGTAGATCAGCACCGGTTCCAGGGCTTCCGAGGCGGCAACTGTAACAGGCGTTTTTGTCAGATCAGATGTGTTGACTGGATGCTGCCGCCGCTGCCAAATGACTGCCCGCGGGAAACTCGCTGCTTATCTGCTCCGATGTGCACGTGCTGCGCCTGCGCTGTCCTTGTCCGCCGCTCTTGCAAGGCGATGTGGTAAAGCAGCACTGTAGATCCCTGAAGTCTCTGAGGTGAGGTCAGCAAAACGATGATGAGTGCAGCAACCACGGGGCAGAAGGGCCGAAGAAGCAGATTCTCGCCGTAGATCAGCACCGGTTCCAGGGCTTCCGAGGCGGCAACTGTAACAGGCGTTTTTGTCAGATCAGATGTGTTGACTGGATGCTGCCGCCGCTGCCAAATGACTGCCCGCGAGAAACTCGCTGCTTATCTGCTCCGATGTGCACGTGCTGCGCCTGCGCTGTCCTTGTCCGCCGCTCTGGCAAGGCGATGTGGTAAAGCAGCACTGTAGATCCCTGAAGTCTCTGAGGTGCGGTCAGCAAAACGATGATGAGTGCAGCAACCACGGGGCAGAAGGGCCGAAGAAGCAGATTCTCGCCGTAGATCAGCACCGGTTCCAGGGCTTCCGAGGCGGCAACTGTAACAGGCGTTTTTGTCAGATCAGATGTGTTGACTGGATGCTGCCGCCGCTGCCAAATGACTGCCCGCGAGAAACTCGCTGCTTATCTGCTCCGATGTGCACGTGCTGCGCCTGCGCTGTCCTTGTCCGCCGCTCTTGCAAGGCGATGTGGTAAAGCAGCACTGTAGATCCCTGAAGTCTCTGAGGTGCGGACAGCAAAACGATGATGAGTGCAGCAACCACGGGGCAGAAGGACAGATGAAGCAGATTCTCGCCGTAGATCAGCACCGGTTCCAGGGCTTCCGAGGCGGCAACTGTAACAGGCGTTTTTGTCAGATCAGATGTGTTGACTGGATGCTGCCGCCACTGCCAAATGACTGCCCGCGAGAAACTCGCTGCTTATCTGCTCCGATGTGCACGTGCTGCGCCTGCGCTGTCCTTGTCCGCCGCTCTTGCAAGGCGATGTGGTAAAGCAGCACTGTAGATCCCTGAAGTCTCTGAGGTGCGGTCAGCAAAACGATGATGAGTGCAGCAACCACGGGGCAGAAGGGCAGAAGAAGCAGATTCTCGCCGTAGATCAGCACCGGTTCCAGGGCTTCCGAGGCGGCAACTGTAACAGGCGTTTTTGTCAGATCAGATGTGTTGACTGGATGCTGCCGCCGCTGCCAAATGACTGCCCGCGAGGAACTCGCTGCTTATCTGCTCCGATGTGCACGTGCTGCGCCTGCGCTGTCCTTGTCCGCCGCTCTTGCAAGGCGATGTGGTAAAGCAGCACTGTAGATCCCTGAAGTCTCTGAGGTGCGGACAGCAAAACGATGATGAGTGCAGCAACCACGGGGCAGAAGGACAGATGAAGCAGATTCTCGCCGTAGATCAGCACCGGTTCCAGGGCTTCCGAGGCGGCAACTGTAACAGGCGTTTTTGTCAGATCAGATGTGTTGACTGGATGCTGCCGCCACTGCCAAATGACTGCCCGCGAGGAAACTCGCTGCTTATCTGCTCCGATGTGTACGTGCTGCGCCTGCGCTGTCCTTGTCCGCCGCTCTTGCAAGGCGATGTGGTGAAGCAGCACTGTAGATCCCTGAAGTCTCTGAGGTGCGGACAGCAAAACGATGATGAGTGCAGCAACCACGGGGCAGAAGGACAGATGAAGCAGATTCTCGCCGTAGATCAGCACCGGTTCCAGGGCTTCCGAGGCGGCAACTGTAACAGGCGTTTTTGTCAGATCAGATGTGTTGACTGGATGCTGCCGCCGCTGCCAAATGACTGCCCGCGAGGAAACTCGCTGCTTATCTGCTCCGATGTGCACGTGCTGCGCCTGCGCTGTCCTTGTCCGCCGCTCTTGCAAGGCGATGTGGTGAAGCAGCACTGTAGATCCCTGAAGTCTCTGAGGTGCGGACAGCAAAACGATGATGAGTGCAGCAACCACGGGGCAGAAGGACAGATGAAGCAGATTCTCGCCGTAGATCAGCACCGGTTCCAGGGCTTCCGAGGCGGCAACTGTAACAGGCGTTTTTGTCAGATCAGATGTGTTGACTGGATGCTGCCGCCGCTGCCAAATGACTGCCCGCGGGAACTCTCGCTGCTTATCTGCTCCGATGTGCACAGTGCTGCGCCTGCGCTGTCCTTGTCCTCCGCTCTTGCAAGGCGATGTGGTGAAGCAGCACTGTAGATCCCTGAAGTCTCTGAGGTGCGGACAGCAAAACGATGATGAGTGCAGCAACCACGGGCAGAAGGACAGATGAAGCAGATTCTCGCCGTAGATCAGCACCGGTTCCAGGGCTTCCGAGGCGGCAACTGTAACAGGCGTTTTTGTCAGATCAGATGTGTTGACTGGATGCTGCCGCCACTGCCAAATGACTGCCCGCGAGGAACTCGCTGCTTATCTGCTCCGATGTGCACGTGCTGCGCCTGCGCTGTCCTTGTCCGCCGCTCTTGCAAGGCGATGTGGTGAAGCAGCACTGTAGATCCCTGAAGTCTCTGAGGTGCGGACAGCAAAACGATGATGAGTGCAGCAACCACGGGGCAGAAGGGCAGATGAAGCAGATTCTCGCCGTAGATCAGCACCGGTTCCAGGGCTTCCGAGGCGGCAACTGTAACAGGCGTTTTTGTCAGATCAGATGTGTTGACTGGATGCTGCCGCCACTGCCAAATGACTGCCCGCGGGAACTCGCTGCTTATCTGCTCCGATGTGCACGTGCTGCGCCTGCGCTGTCCTTGTCCGCCGCTCTTGCAAGGCGATGTGGTGAAGCAGCACTGTAGATCCCTGAAGTCTCTGAGGTGCGGACAGCAAAACGATGATGAGTGCAGCAACCACGGGGCAGAAGGACAGAAGAAGCAGATTCTCGCCGTAGATCAGCACCGGTTCCAGGGCTTCCGAGGCGGCAACTGTAACAGGCGTTTTTGTCAGATCAGATGTGCTGACTGGATGCTGCCGCCACTGCCAAATGACTGCCCGCGAGGAACTCGCTGCTTATCTGCTCCGATGTGCACGTGCTGCGCCTGCGCTGTCCTTGTCCGCCGCTCTTGCAAGGCGATGTGGTGAAGCAGCACTGTAGATCCCTGAAGTCTCTGAGGTGCGGACAGCAAAACGATGATGAGTGCAGCAACCACGGGGCAGAAGGACAGATGAAGCAGATTATCGCCGTAGATCAACACCGGTTCCAGGGCTTCCGAGGCGGCAACTGTAACAGGCGTTTTTGTCAGATCAGATGTGTTGACTGGATGCTGCCGCCACTGCCAAATGACTGCCCGCGAGGAACTCGCTGCTTATCTGCTCCGATGTGCACGTGCTGCGCCTGCGCTGTCCTTGTCCTCCGCTCTTGCAAGGCGATGTGGTGAAGCAGCACTGTAGATCCCTGAAGTCTCTGAGGTGCGGACAGCAAAACGATGATGAGTGCAGCAACCACGGGGCAGAAGGACAGATGAAGCAGATTCTCGCCGTAGATCAGCACCGGTTCCAGGGCTTCCGAGGCGGCAACTGTAACAGGCGTTTTTGTCAGATCAGATGTGTTGACTGGATGCTGCCGCCACTGCCAAATGACTGCCCGCGAGGAACTCGCTGCTTATCTGCTCCGATGTGTACGTGCTGCGCCTGCGCTGTCCTTGTCCTCCGCTCTTGCCAGGCGATGTGGTGAAGCAGCACTGTAGATCCCTGAAGTCTCTGAGGTGCGGACAGCAAAACGATGATGAGTGCAGCAACCACGGGTCAGAAGGACAGATGAAGCAGATTCTCGCCGTAGATCAGCACCGGTTCCAGGGCTTCCGAGGCGGCAACTGTAACAGGCGTTTTTGTCAGATCAGATGTGTTGACTGGATGCTGCCGCCACTGCCAAATGACTGCCCGCGAGGAACTCGCTGCTTATCTGATCCGATGTGCACGTGCTGCGCCTGCGCTGTCCTTGTCCTCCGCTCTTGCAAGGCGATGTGGTGAAGCAGCACTGTAGATCCCTGAAGTCTCTGAGGTGCGGACAGCAAAACGATGATGAGTGCAGCAACCACGGGGCAGAAGGACAGATGAAGCAGATTCTCGCCGTAGATCAGCACCGGTTCCAGGGCTTCCGAGGCGGCAACTGTAACAGGCGTTTTTGTCAGATCAGATGTGTTGACTGGATGCTGCCGCCACTGCCAAATGACTGCCCGCGAGGAACTCGCTGCTTATCTGCTCCGATGTGCACGTGCTGCGCCTGCGCTGTCCTTGTCCTCCGCTCTTGCCAGGCGATGTGGTGAAGCAGCACTGTAGATCCCTGAAGTCTCTGAGGTGAGGTCAGCAAACCGGTACCCGAAGCTGGGGCAATGATGATGATGAGATGACACGTGATTTCAGTACGCGTCGCACCAAGCTTCGCACTCCCGCCGCTGCCCCACCCATCTCGCCACAGCAGTCACCGGCGAGCCAGGGCGGTCTGCGCGGCGCACTGCCGCACTCCTTGCCGGTGCTGCGGCTGCCCTGTTCCTCTCGGCGCCGAGTAACACGGCGGCGTCTGAACCATCTATATCGCCGGCTGCCGTTCAACTGGACATTAATACTTTCGCATTCACAACTCATAGGAAGGGCTTAGGAGTCATTTTTGTTCCCTGACTACCATTGGCGAAGTTAGGGATGTGACTGCATGTTAAGGCTATGAATTTCCTCAAAAGAGACAAAGGTTATTTTGATATTTACAGGTTCGATTACATAAACAGATGAAGCATAACGCTTACTATATACATCTCATTCTAGATATACACATCCTAACCCACATCTGAAAAGGTGGCACTCAAGGTTTGGTTTGAAAATGGAATTGTCTATTCGCCGTACCCATTGGAACCCTTACCGAGAATGCCACTTTACCAGGTTGTAAAGCAATGCCTTGTGCTACACGGAAACCGAAAGGCTCTGGTAAGGTTATGAGCGAGTTTAACTCTCTGCTTTCATATATTTCTGCCTGACCGTACATCCTTCATATCTTCGCATGAGTCAGGAATCACTTCAACAAAACCTTTGCTTTCTGAACCCTTGGTTACTGGAACTACTGACAATGAGAACGGCAGGAATGATATATTCAGTTGTCCTGCCTACCAGCTTCGTATGCGGAGCGCAAAATCGTCTGTTTCTTTTGCAGGGTTGTCGTAACGTCAGAATGACGAGCAGTGATTGGCTCTGATCGAAGGATAATTTGTATACCTCAAAGCAAGCTGCCTTGTTGTCTACACACTATTCTTCAATCAGAGCGAATCAGTGGTCGGCGTTGTGACGTCACCAGAGCCGCTGCAAAAGAACGCCACAACGGACTTGCGCTCCGCATAGCTTGGACCTCTTCGCGACTCTTGGGACCTATAGGGGACGCCACTCCGGGAAATATTGCGGTCTAAAACAGGTCGTTCCGTGCCATGTGCCAGCTCAACGCACAGCTTGGGGCACGTCAGGCAAGCATTGGACTCGAAATTGTTTGCCCTATTGTTATGCTGCACGTTTCCATGTTGCGGTGATGTGTTGGCGTACGCCAGCATCTCGAGGCTTAACGTTCTTCGAGGAAGCGATGAAAGGACTGCCCCTGTCTTTCTACGCTGGTGATGAACGATGATAAATGCGGAATGTGTGGTTCACGTGGTTACGCAGCTTGCGTTTGTAGCGAATGTGGTAACAAGCTGATACAACAGTTAGGACAGAGTCGCCGGAAAATCTGCTCCATTGCACAGAGCAGCGACAGCATGTAATCACGGAAGCCACAAGAGACGAGACAGAAATTGCGAAAAGAGCTGTTCCGGTCAATTCAGCATTTTTCCGCTAGTTGCCTGTTCGTTTTGCTGGGGTCACAAATACACCAATTTACTTTCCCAGCTAAATTGAGCAGAAAAATGAGCGTCATATGACGTCACTTTTATGCTAAATTTAGCTGGGAAACCATATTGGTGTTTAGGACACGGTGTTGACTTGGTGTAGATGTCACTTGACGTCAACTTCTATATTCGCTGAGACTGGATTGGTGCATTGGTCATGAACAACGGCGGGAAAATATTGAAAACTACAGAACCCCGTTAGAAAAACTCGCTCTATGGTTTAAAATATTTTATTACAAGACGGTTACTGTCTGTTAGTGCGTTCCCGAGATTGAAAGGCGGGAACGTCCTTACCGATTCTTGCATTATGTATAATCAAGACAACACCGCACCGCCTGCTGCGAATTCCCGATTTAGGCTCCGGATCAGTTCTGGTAAATTTACAGTGTCAGCTGTAGTGAGCTTCTACTGAACGAGTCTCGTGTCGTCGAAAACGGACGGAGAATCCGCGCACTCATGGCCTCCGTCAATTCGAATTGCGCGAACGCTTTTCCAGCCATTCCCATTCGGTCGGAGAGGGCGTAAACGGAAGGAGGAGGAGGTGGGTCTCTCCAAAGGGAGGCGCTCTCCAACCCAGGCATCAAATTTGCTGTTTCAGTCGTTTCCCTGCATAGCGAAAAGGAGAAGATTAGAAAAAAAAAAAAGTAGTGTCACATCAAGTTATTCGAGCTTCTACTTCTAGATTTTTCGTGTTTTGAGATTGAGTGGTGAAAAGCTGTTTTCGGGAAGTATATAGACCAGTTGTGAGGCTTATTTATTAAGTGACGTTCATCTGGGGATTTGGCGGGTTGAGGTACAAGCGCGCTTTTTGATATATGTGACGACAATTTGTAGCGCGTATGAAACTCGAGAAAAAAATCAGTTCAGTACATGAATAGTTGAATTTTCCTAAATAAAAAGATGCATGCTGTACTTGACTTCTTTTCTTTTATCTCTGCACGTTGTCTTAAAATCCACCCGCCGGGGTCACGCTTATTTAGCCTGACCACGAGGTTTGATAATATCGAAGTACAGTCTTCCTGTTGTCCTTTTAATCTTTTTATTATTTGTTAGGCAGTTTAGGCGGGCCAAATTGCGGTGTTTCCCTTGTACTAGAAGCACCTGAGTGAGCCGGGGTCCCACTAGCTTATACATTATCATACAAAGGATAGTCTGCAGATATCAGTCACCAATATATCCGTGGTTTGAATACCGCGTGCCAAGCTTCTCTTCAAACTCGTTGCCACGTGGCATTCAAAGCACGCATCTTGTCGTGACCTGCGTTCGAATCTGTTTGGAGACTGTCTTTTGCATGGAATTGTGTAAGCAGTGGTACCCCGGCTTCAGGTTAAAAGTATGGCGGTGAGATACGACAACCTCGCAATGATTTTGCCATTTATTTTCATAAACCTCGTAATAATTGTACCTACTGATAGATGTATGTTATCTTGTAAACATCAAGTTTGAGGCATATAGAGCACAAACGATTGCATCCAGGTATACACATTGTAACATAAGTTAATTGATATTCAAACAGACAATGAGATCTCAAGGAGAATAACACTGGTCTATTTATAAATTCCAGCCTTCTTCCAACCTGGTTTATTCGGACTGATTGCGCATGTCGTTACATTTGTGTTCGTTGCGTATCTTCAACACGTACCGCTCGTAGTGGTTCAGTACGCTGTAAGCCGGTTCATGGCCCGTTTTGTGTAACGAAAGCAGGTGTGAGACGTTGATTTCTGGAGGGTACGAACAGTCCGAGTACGAAGTCTCCTGCAGGAGTTAAAAGACGCCTGATTGGTGTAGAACAAGCAGCAGGACGAGGGCTGTGACCAGCCGTGGTAACGTGATCACGGCCCCTCGGAGGCGGCACGACGTACAAGACATGGACGGATGGCTTAGACCAAAAATTCCAGTGTCCCTTCAGCCTAGAAATTGAAAAGGAATGGCACCCAGTCAGTGTAGTAGAACCTTATATAAGACTTATTCACTTACACGTTGAGGACGCGCCCGCGTCGAGGTAAACCAAGAGTTCCCGGGACATTTGGGTTTCGTATTCTGCCTCTTAAACACATGAGAAATTAACTTCGCAGAAGGCATGTGAAGCAGGGCGCCGTTATAATTCGACGAAACTGTAGTCAGACGCCACTATGAATGCATCAATTTACGCAGCAGTGTTTCACTGGGTACGATTCGCCTTGAAATATGATTACGTGTTACCGGGATATATGTGCTTTGTTTGTTTTGTGCGAAAATACTTTCCGATTTGATTTCAGAAAACTACAAAGCACGGCACATTCGTTTATTTGTTTCAATATACACCTAAGTATTTGTAAACACAACCGGTACCCTGGTTAAGTTATTAACATGTTGTTTTCGTGTGTTTAATTGGAGATAGTAATATATACTAAATTAAATTTTCCCAACTTAGATTTGATAAATGCATATTTCTTAAGTGATGAGGGTCTCAAGAAAGCGAGTTTACAAAAGGAAATAAATTTGTTGTTAAAGTGCCAGCTGAACGTAAACTACATTTGCAGTACTTTAACAACCATGAACCAACTAGCTCAGCTTCAAACCGTCACGAAATAAATTTCTTTTAACCTCCTCCTAAAGCGCGCTTAAAGCATGTTAAAACGAAAGGTTTATCTTTCTTTTTTTAATAAGTGCAACTCACAGACGAATTTCAACGTGATATTTTGACGCCAATATGTGAATGTACTTTTATGTCGGTTCACTAGCATCTGCCTAGGTTGAATACGCGTTGAGATAGGAATATTTAGCGTCATGTGGGCCCTAGTCGCCGCGCTTCATACAAGGCAGGGGTGTACCGGTAAATCGCTGTCGTGCTTGACCCAAGCCAGTGCGAAATAGAAAAACACTGCTTCGCGAACAATAAATCATACCTGGCGTAAACATTTTTTTGCGTCGCTGTCAATGCTAAATTTTAGTAATACACTATAACCAAAAGTCTGATCGCATTGTTTACTTTTAGGGACTTTTCGCTTGTCCATATTTTACACCAAAAAGTTATTTTAACGCCCACTAAATGAGTTCTCCGTGAACAACCTATAAGGTTTTTTTAAGCTCTTTTCTTTTTATGCGAAAAGATCTTCATCGCCTCAGTTGCCTTTCTAGCGTGCAAGGGGGTCGATGGCGCTTAAGGCGAAACGGTTCTTCTCGAGCTGAAAGAGTTCTTAGAGCGACGAAGAACATTTCAGGAAAATATTTTTTTTAGAGTGCAGCTGGGAGACCGACAGTATAGTTCGGCACCAATCACCTAAAGTGTGCGGCGATGTCAGAGCGCCAAGCCCTAATTGGAAATATAGTGGGCAGACGCGAACGCCACCTGCTTTCGTTTCTTCTAACTACTAACCACACCGAACAAGACTGTCGCCTCCTCGCGCAAAACGAAAGGAGCCGCTAGGGTCTGCCGTTCGAATGCCGAATGCTGGCGTCGTCTGCTAGCCGCAGCAGTGAGCCTCCTGCATTTATTACCGCTCTTGAAAGTCACCGGCTGTTTAAGAACGACCACTTAGGCTGCGAAAAATGGGGTAAAAGCAACAACAAAGAAACACCTCGGATGATGCGTTGTCTTTGTCGACCGATTTCCAGACGAGTTCTAAGTGAGAGGAACCGAAGTCCCAAAATTTGTCTTCTCCGGAATAAGGGGCGTCTGCGGGAGAGCAGCTTTGTCGCACGTTTCTGCTCCAGTCATATATATAGATTTATTTGTAATTATGTTGCTGTTACATGATTGTTCTTTGGTAATTCTATGACCTCATAGGTAATACACGTATCATGTTGTTGTTGTTTTTTTTGTTTCTTTTTACTTTTTTCGTGCTGTTTTGTTTTACGTTGGCGTCCTGCATGAATTATAAGGGTAGTGAGTTGAGCCTGGTACTAAGGGCTGAGTCAAGCGTCTTGATTGTCGCCTTTTTGACCCAGCTCTAGGCAATCTCAGTATTGTCAAAAAGTTAAAATAAACTGCGTGATTACTCCCATTTGTCGCGCATCATATTCTCCTCTCTCTCAGTGAAATGGTCCTACAGCGTCGGTTTAAATATCATGGTCAACAAGTGCCCTTTCGGTTTTACGCGACTGCTTTGATCGCGTGTAAATCGAAAATGGAAAGCAGCTTACTTCTTTTTTTTTTTCGCGGGAGAAGCGATCTGTATACGCCACAAACCCGTGGCTTTGATAATGACCAATCTAAAACCAACGTTTGTTGGACCGCAGTTTATCTCTGTACATAGTTTTAGTATAATATGAAGAGCAGATGACACTATGAGCCAGCAAAGACAAAGTGAGAGCCTTGCATACGCGGCCTTCAGATGGGAGGCAGCGACTCGTGGGGTGCACGCATCCATACATGGGTCCTGAGCA
Organism: Ixodes ricinus; assembly: GCA_037355805.1. Classification (NCBI taxonomy): domain Eukaryota; kingdom Metazoa; phylum Arthropoda; class Arachnida; order Ixodida; family Ixodidae; genus Ixodes; species Ixodes ricinus. The sequence goes on along the minus strand of JAZHYW010046150.1, from coordinate 2,776 downwards.
CTGCCTTAGCAGGGATGGGTCTTAGCGTCTGAAGCGGTCCATCGTAACTAGAGGTCCTGTATAGGATCCCTACGGGAGCCAGAGTTGCGTGTTCATCCCCGTAGCGCCGTCTTTCCGGCACGGAATGCTGATCCTGCTCCTCACGTGACTACATTCGGCGAATTGCGGTGCCGCGCGTTCGAGGCGCGTGGGCGTTCAACACCAGGGAAACGTACGCCGGGGCGCGTGCAACGTCTACTTTCCTGCGCGGCATTTGATCCGGCTCCTCACGGTATCGGATTTAGGCGAATAGCGACAAAAAACGGACGCGAAAATCTGCCTCCCGTAGGGAGCCTATACAGGAACTCTAGGGCCCTGATCTGGACACTTGGCGAAAAAGTCGGCGAGAAATGCGGCCGCTATGATTGGCCGGCGCCAGGTCAATGTGCGGTGTTGGCCAATCACGGCCGCCAGATTTCTCGCCGACCTTCTCGCCAAGTGTCCAGGTTAGGGCCCCTAATCTTAACCTGAACGAACTTTTTTACCAGCCGTGTCGTCAGGAGCATTGGTGCGGGAGCGTCTCTTTACGATATGCTCTTTATGTGCAAGTTCACGTGCGTACAAGGTTTTGTATTCATTCGCATTGGGTAGATATTGCGTTTCCGCAATCAATAGTGCAAGAAAAAGCTCCTTGTCGTGACGTATACTCATGGAGTTCGGAATTAACACTTCTCTAGTTTCATTTAAGACATAAGACACCATTCACAACTCACCTGTGCATAAGATAGATCGGACTGGTAGAGGTACTAGAATTTAACTGAAATCGCGCATGTAGCGATGTCTCTGCAAAGCAGCCATAAATACCTAGTTAATGCACTTGCCACAGCTGACATGCGTAATACTTATATACAGTTTATTGACATCGGCTGTCTGCATATGCTGTGTGCAGCACACTGAAGTCACACTGAAAGACTGATGTCAGAAAAATTTAAACCTTGTTTTTTTGTACAAGCGTGTATGAACAACATATTCCTGAAACCTGAACCTTCTTGTGAGAGTGACAATTACCGGGGTGATAACACGCCAGATTTAAAAACAAGACATCACCTGAATTATAGAAATGCAAAATCATAGAGCTCTCCCTACTGAAAAAAAACCATATGAATTTTCCATACGGGTCTTCATATAGCGTTATGGGATACGGGTCATATGGTTGGTACGGGTCGTATGGGTCATACGGTTGGTATGGGTCGTACGGTTGGTACGGGTCATATGGTTGATACGGGTTGGTACGGTTTGTACGGTCCATATGGTTTGTACGGTCCATATGGTTGTTATGGATATTGTTTATGCCAGGCACGTAGCCAGGATTTTGTTTCGGGGGGGGGGGGCGACCATGACAAAATGCTGTATGAGGGGAGGGGGAGAGGAGGTCCCAGCAAACTAGAAGATTTCGGGGGGGGGGCCTGCCCCCCCCCTGGCTACGTGCCTGGTTTATGCAGTTTATATCATTGATATGATCTATAGGCCAACGCACTATTTACAAACAAGCCCTCACGAGGTGTGGGCAAATTCAGTTTCCAAACAAGGTGCGGGCACTGCACGTGCGCAGGAACGAGATTCACGTGACGTAAAGCGTCTGCACATGCGCCCTAACAGTCAGGGCCACGTCTCGGTGTATATCGGTCGTATTAACCACATGGTTCACCCGTCAGTGAAAAGTGAAGTTCAGCAGGGAAACACTTTCCTTTTAAAGCCTATGCAAGATAGCACAAAGTGGATGTCACAGAGAAATGCTACAACTTCTAGAAAGTGAGAACATGCATTCCACCCGCAGGCTCGTTTATTTGCCCTCCAGTCTCAGGCTTTGAAGCAGCTCGTGCATGTAATGATGCATTTCTTTGAGGCGAGCTGCATCTGCTTTCCCAGGGGGTCACAGGCTGATGCACCTGCGACGGGCGTCTGAAAGTAATGTAAACAAAACAGACAGTCACATTGCATGTTCTCGTAAAATAGTTTGTACAGTATTAATGCGAATAGCATTCTTTGGATACTTCATGCACTTTTCGTCTATGTATCTATCTATCTAGCTATCTGGCTATCTAACCTCTTACGCCGCGGGTCGATAAATAAATAAAAAAGACCGGCGCCGGCTGGGATTCGAACCGTTGACCCTTTGATCAGCAGGCAGACGCGCTAACCACAGAGCTATGAAGGCAGTCATTCAACGCACTTAAACGGTTGTTTATATCTTTACCATAGACGCGCTTACAGCGCTGTCACATTGCCGGTGCGCGCGCGTTCCCATGCACGAGGGCTCATTCCGCTCTCGTGAGGCTGAGCACGGCCGCTAGCTCACCCTCTCCCGCGCTCGGGAGAGGGTGATGTAGCGGCCGTGCTCAGCCTCACGAGAGCGGAATGAGCCCCCGTGCATGGAACGCGCGCGCACCGGTAGCTGTGACAGCGCTGTAAAGCGCGTCCTATGGTAAAGATATAAACAACCGTTTAGAGTACCGTTGGTTGAGACTAGCTGAGACGCCAGAAAGTCTGGTCGGTACCATTTTGAGTGTTTGTGCGTATGGCGCGTGCTTTGCTCGCCTTCCTAAGTGACACAAACGCACGTGCTGGGCTGCGGAGATCGTGCGCAGGGCTGTGAAAGTGTCAACAAATTTAGAATCGCCTCAAGAGTGGGCTGGCGTATCTAGAGTGTGCCGGCCACCTGACGAACGCGCATAACTCCGCACCGTTTGATGCTATTCGCATTAACGTAGATAATCATTCCCAAAGGATGGGTTCT